>JAODAC010042327.1:0-57776 GCA_027575185.1 Mimaenictus wilsoni | reverse complement strand
AAATGTACATCGTACCATTTATCAATTAAACTTGTAAAACAGTGACAAAAATCGTGTTTTTCACATCAAAATATCTAGAATATTTATTGACATAATTCATGTTCTAGAGGTCTTTGACTTATTCTTAACATAAATCTAAATTATCCATTTACTTAGTCATAATAACAATTATAAATTCATTTGCATTAAAAATTTGGTATCTATTTACAATATCAATACAAATAAAATTTAATACATTTTTGTGCTTATAAACAACAATGTTTATCAAATTTAACGTCGAGTTTGGTTTGAACTGGTTCTGTGCAATTGTATAGATAGTTTTTTACGATTTAACTGTGTAAACACATTTTTATATTCACAATATTGGCAAGTTATTTCTATCAATACATTGTGAATTTCTGTAAGTAAATCACCACTTCCCCTGGACTAGTTGTATTTTTAATTGTTCATTGAGTAATTTACTAAATGGAATGTTACAGATGTAAAATGTAATTCTATTATGATTTTATCACATTGAATTGCAACGATAAAAACAAAATGAATTCTGCAAATACACGTTATCATCAATGCTGTGGTAATATTTACAATAATTGCGTATTAGCGTAAAATTCAAATTCGCCAATCTACATTAATTGTAGTTTGATTGAATACGTTGATTAGCACGAGCATGTGCACAAGTTGTCAGCATGAACAGATTATATAAGATGCGTATATTTCGAGTAAGGTTGCCAGACTTGCTTTATCAGGTCAAGCATCGGTGTGGCATTATGTTCGCACGTGATTCGTATTTTATTGGTGTCAGCTACCCAGCAGCAGACCAATGAGCTATTCGTCTGCCGAAAAAAAATGATTTTCAGATGGCTTATCATTGTTTTGAGTCCAATGACGAGACGTCGAACAGACATACATACTTGGGTATCATTGAAAAGTTTGTTAAATGTGTTCATTTTCACTGATTGTGAGTTTTAACAGACCTGATGAAATTTCAGAGTTAATTTATTGTGAGATATATTAACAAAGTTTTTACACATTAAATCTGGAGAAATACAGCATACAATGGCAGACTCAGTTGTTAATTAACTTTTGCAAATGTCAATAAGATTAATTTATATTGCGTTGTGGCCAAATTGATAACTAACATGGTGTAGTATTCGTGTTTATTTTTCTTTGCCATTTTATTTATTTATTTTTAAGAATCGGGTGCGATAAAGTATAAAAAACAACAATAATAAATTTGATAACTTCAGTAATATCGAACACTGCACATTAGATGTGATTTTAATAAATTCGTTATTTTAGGAAGCTCATGTTTGAAAATTAATTAATTAAAATCATCGGTAGAGATAGATTAACTGAATATGAACTGAAATGCATTTAAACGAAATTTACACGTATTCTAACAATGAATCATAAAGAATATATTTTTGCCCAATCGTTTGCTTAAGTCATTATTTATAACCCAACTTATTATTTTAAACAAACCTATAAATTAATATTACAAACATATAAGTTTTACGATGTTTTATAAAAGGTTGAAAAATATACTTGGTCGTTTAGTAGCTAATCTGGGTTTTTCTCTATTGCCTCCTTTATGCAAGTCGGTCGACTAGTTTATTTTATGACCCACTTTTTTCTGATGCAAATTTCATATTTTGTCAGCGGGACAGCTGTCACAGGGAAGTCAGCATGAGCGAAAAAATGGGTATTAGTTGCGTTAATACCATACTGCAATAAAAGATATTTTAAATTTTTGTGTTCCTTACTTATTTCTATGGTAGCCAAGTCTAATTACGGTAAATCCCAAATTACAATAAATGATCATCTTGTAATTTTGTGTTCCTTACTTATTATTTCCATGATAGGCAAGTATGTGAATGAAGTGGTTGTTGATAAAGCATATTGAATAATTAAGTGCAGTAAAGTTACACTTTTAAACACGGTTTTACAAAATATATAGATTTATATCTTCGAATATTCTACTTGTGAATATTTGGATACATGAGGAAGATGTGTTTAGATGTGATCAATACACCTATTTTCTTGAAAAAATTGAGAAGTCGATAGCCGCAACGGTTCGGGAATTAACGATTTCTGAACTTTTGGCAAATATTCTCTAAAATATATGAAAATTCATGTAAACGGCTTTTGGTGCACCTGGAGCATGGCAGCATTGGCTCGCTACAGACGTGCAGCAGCGTCCCCAAAATCACCGTTTCCGCACTTGTTCGTTATATACTATTTGTTTGACACTTCGACAAAGTGATAATTGGCTTGGAAATTGTCTCAAGAAACGCTGAAGGCAATTTCATTTAATGCAGCCTAGTGTGGTACTTTGTATAGTTCTACAAATTTTGGTAATTTGATGAGGAGAATATTATCTCAGTCTCAGTGAACAATTAATGACTTAAAATTAGATTAAACGAAATGAAGTTTCACTTTCCTGATAAATATTAATAATTTCAACGTTCGGAAGAATAATCACCTAGAACTTTAATAATTTCTGTCAATTGGCAATTGATATTTTTTTACATTTAACACTTTTTAATGTTTATTTATGACAGTGCTCATCCAAGTCATTAAACAAGTGGAAATGAACAATTACGAAAAATTTGCGGATCCATTGACATATCTCACCCTTACGCATTTAAATCGTACACCGCGTGCGCTGATAGCTCAGCCACCAGCTAACATGCCCCCCACCTAACATGCCCGGACCCACACCGTCTTAACTGGAGGTCCTCGCCGAGGATGCGACGTACTGTCGCACTCACAGACTCGCACGCAAGGCGCACGCACTGCCTGTGACGACAGCTCGTATCATCAGTCGCGGCGAACATCAACCCACCGCTCTCCGGGTGCGAGTCTGTGTGATAAAAACCTCAGCCAGACACAATCAATCGCTGCGTGCCGGCACCAAGCCGCTAAATACACCACCGCACCACGCGGATGACCAGTGACCATTCAACCAAACACGCGTCGAAAACGCATGGATTTAGTTATTTTACCAAAAGAACGTGGAAACGAACATTTGCTATCAAGTTAAAGAGCTATTCATTTTTAAGAATTCTAACAAAATTTAAGTTCTGGACACGAGTCTAGTCATAATAAAACTATTTTTACAAATTTGAAGACTTAAAAAAGCTAGTGCAATCATCAACGTGGGATTATTTTGTGATCAATATTTTAAGCAAAGTTTCAAAAACTGATTTGGGAGCTAACATAAATTGTAAGTATTATTTTATAATTACATTTATTTATATTTCGTTAAAATTAATATTTTGTTATTAAAAGTATTTCGCAGTCATTATTTCTATTTATAACTTCATCGAGTTGTTAATTGTTGACATCAATAATTGATATTGCTAATAAAATCGTAAATAAATTGATCAACAGTCGATATTTTTCTTTGCAATTATATACTTGCTGTCACGCATGTAATAACACTTTTTGTTTCTTAAAACTGTGATTTAAAAGGCCGGTTTTCCTTTTGAGACTATAAATAGCAGCGTTGTTTTACGGTTAGAAAATAAAATAACAACGGATAGCAATGCGCGGATTTTGCCGTCTCGAAAATGGTGATATCGCCGGAGAGAGTTGCCTGTCTGGGTTCGTCTATATGCCACAGCACGAGCACAAAATATGCACGCATAACTATATACACAAACACACGCACGCAGCACGTGTGTGTGCGGCAATGATCAAGCAACCGGCTCATGATATCTCGAAATAAACTGGTTGTTAAGCGCCATTTATAAATTGTCATTCGTTGCGAACATGTTTCTCGTCGGCTCACCAGCGAAAAACACTCATACACTCACCAGCGAAGAACAACTGCTAATCGTTTATTAACTTAACCAAATTTGATGCTCAAATATTTGCATAATGACAAAGATTGGGCATTTGTGGGCTACCCGAGGCACGGCACGACAACCAATCTAACAATAATAGTTATATCTATTTATACAATCCGACGATTATTGAAATTAAGCCATATTTATTCAGCCAATATTGAAATAGTTCACGTGGTGACTTGCCAATAGTTTTTCTGTCTCATTGTCATTTTGGGGCTTAATTATGCATATCTACAGTAGCGCATTATGATTATGATTTATAGAATTTATGCATAATTTTAGTTTATGATTATGCCTGTATTGCCCAAGGATAATCGATATGCAAAATAAAACTTGCAGGTTCGGCCTGTAATCGCTGCTATAAATATGACGATCTGACCTGCCTCACTCGAAAAAATATCGAACCAGTAGCCGCCGTGATCAAAATAACCCACAGGGTTAAATATACTTTGAAATTACATGCGCTGAATGCATAAACAGTGGGGCTTATTTAAATAAACAATGCTTAAATTGGTCTGAAGTTACATTAATGATAGGATGGTGTTCTGCGGTTAGTGATTGAAATAATTCTTATCTGGTCTGCCTGATTTGGTTACAAGTTGGATACAGACAAATTAGATAATACTAAAGTACCAGCATGGATGAATGAAGTCCAATCAGTGTCAGACGATCACCCACACTTTAAATCTTTGAATTAGTCAGTCTGAATTGGTATTCTCAGATTATCATTTTGTTGTTCTCATGCAATGTGAAGCATTTGATTACATAGAGATGTTGAAGGTTATAGGTATAGACAGGAAGTTAAGTTATGAATTAATTGAAAGAATCAAACCAGATCTGTTAATGTTCTGGATTGAAATACGTTGCTTAGCATATTAAAATCAGATATACGCTTACTTTCTCAGTATTAACCTTCACATTTTATATCTTTTTAATTGTGATTCGTAGTGGTATAAGTATAATATTTTATATTGCATCATAATTTGAATTATACAATTAAAAAAGCTGGCTTTAAGTTTATCTGCTTTAATATAGCTTTAATTTGGATTAATATAGCTGTATCTTTTGAATTTTCGGCTTGGTTTTGTTGACTATAGTTGATTAAGTTTCATCGTTTGATGTTTGAAAGCGAAACGTGGATGTTTAGTTGGGAATAGTACTGGTAAAAGAGGCGAGAGTAAAATAAACTTAAGGATATTAGAGTAAAATCAATGTATAGGAAGAAAAGAAGTATAGAAAGAAAATAAGAAAATAATTAAGCTGGTGGGACATTTTATAAAAATTCAGGAAGTACGCAGGCTATGAAAATGTATCACGTATAATTTTCGAGCGATAAGTGCAAACATGAATGAGCAATGTGCAACGAAAATATTAATGTATCGGAATTTGTAATCGGTATAAATAAAATGCCATAGAAAAAAGGTCAAGTCTAAATAATGTCGATAGCTGTAACACTCGACTAAAACGTCATAAGAACGCCCTTACTCTAATAATTACGCTAAACGTCGATGCTTATTAGGTTAGCCACTGTAAGTCGTATGTATTCAATTTTTTGTAGAATTTCAATTTCTTAAATTAATTCATCTTAATTTTAAAAGGAAGTTCATGGAAGTTTATATTAAGTAAATGTACAATGATTATTTATTCAGACTTTTCTGGTAGGTTCTCTTGATGCTAGTTGATTAAATCCTTGAAGATCACAGCTGTGACCTGAAGTTGTTCTCGCACGTTTATTAACCGAAATTGGCCTACAAGGTGATGGAATTTATGATACTCTCGTGAGTGTTTGCTTACATACACTGTCTCTTTACTTGCAAAGAAAGCACCATGTTGCCCACCTCACCGGCGGAGCTCGAATACCGCCCAACATGCTGAGCACCTTTTTGCATAGCACTCATGTGTGGAGCGTTTGCCAAACTGGCGCAACTCTAAAACATGCGTGGGCTTATTAAAATGAATGCGCATTCGTACACCCAGCTGTATGCCTGGATATATGTACACGCCACAGTCAGTCACGACGATAGCTCATGATATACGCGAATGACTCCATCGAACACGCCGCGATCACCACGTTATTGATAACGATTGAAGTGAATTGAATATTTCCTTCTATGTAAGTCGAGACTATTGTCAATTATATAAAGTCGTAGACTTTAAAATCGTCCCGAAAAAAAGTATATACCCACCGCTGTGATGTGGTATTGTGTACCATTATATTTACGGCGATTGTTTGTAATTTGTAACACGTATCGCACCTTCAGAATACATTAGACATGTTTCGCGGGTGATATGCATCGGCTGCGAGCGTCGGTTCTGTCGTAAAATAGCGCATTCGCGAAAGGCCGCAGAATTAACGGTGCTAGTGTGGTGTTGAGTTACCTGGTGGGCTTGTAATGAAGCAACATTGTCGCGAATTTACACGCATGTGAGAATGCCGTCTGCATTGCATGTGTGCAGACTCGGAAGATAACGATTTCTAAGCCCACGCGATGCCAGCGAATGGCGGATTTAGGACTAGGCGTGCGTCGCTTTTCCGCAGACTTACAATGACGGAATTTATTGCAAATTGCCGACTCTGATAGCGTCGAGAATGCAATGCAACAGAATTGTTGATGTATGGAGTGTAAAATAAACAATTTACGTTGTACTTAAAATAATTTTTACAACTGTTTCTTGACAATCGGCTTTACGCTTACTTTACGCGGCTTAAGCATTATATCTATAATCCTTTGCTGTAAGTACAATATTTTGACTCAATTTCATAAAACTTTCTGGTTATAAAAATTTAAAATGTATATTAGATATTTATAAGTTCCCTAGTAACTTATAAATATATCAGGAAATAAAAGGCAAGATATTATTAATTAAATAATCAGAAGTATGAATATCCTTCATTTCTCCTCTCATGAGGTTTCTGTTACAAGGGTATTTGCCTACTTATTGGTAATAATTCCTTGACCAAGAACTAAATGTTCAACGCACAATCTGCCACGATAATGTAGGTTTATTACAGACTTTGCTTATATCTACTCTGACGTCAGTGTTTTAAAAAATATTTATACAAGTGTACTATAAAAAGCTAAAGGTGACTTTCACTGTTACCTATAAATTTGTTCGGTATTTTATTCAGTTATTTATATTTGCTGAATGTAAATGTTTGGTGTATACTTTGCTCAGGGGTCAGAGAATAATTTTGTAATGATGCTCTAATAAAGATAAGATATAAATTATCGATATGTTTAGAAACGCCCCATCAATACAATAAATAATGTATTATCGTAATTAAGTCAGTGTTATGTAGGTACGTAGACAAAACACAATCAACTTGATTAAAAAGGATTAGGTGATAATTATCGATAATTAGATAAACCACTTTATATTGTTTGGTTACCGAGGTTTTGCTGAATGTTAATAAATTGTAAAATGTAAAAATTTGTAAAGGTTTCATTCAAAGGTTTCGTATTCATTTTTAGCACATGTCTCAAGTTCAAGCTATTCACTGAGTAGTTTTTAGAAAATTATTTCTAGAAAGTTTGTTTTTGTTCCATTTACTGTGGGATGCAGTGTGGGATACGATGTGACATTTCGTTCTGTATTGGTTGGTTGCCAAGTATTTAATTCTGGTTGTTTGCTTGCTGTTGCAGTTACTGATGTGCTCCATTGTGATGCCCAACGATTACGAGATGCTGGTGGCGCACAGCCCGCCGATTTTCTCGCACAGTCCGCCTGCACACGGCTTCCTCACACGCTGTGATTCCTACCCGCGAATGACGCGTTTCTATCGTACCACAACGCGACCCTCGCCGCCCCTTGAAGAGGACACGCCAACCCGTCCGATTCTGGTCATCCGCCCGGAATGCAGCTCGTCCTCTTCGGAAGACAGCAACGATGATGACCCAATCAGTCCGACGAGGCTCAAGAAACGCGTAGTCTTCGCCGATGATCGCGGGATGTCCCTGACTCAGGTCCGAGTCATGACAGAACCCTCCAACGTTCCACCAGTGTGGAGCTTCCGTTTCCTCAGCCAAGTCACGAAGGGTATCCGTGCTGAACCACTAGCTCACGAGGAACCTTGGGAGATCACCTTCGCACAACCTGCTTCTGATTACGTTGCTTTTCGCAAACGCCTTGATGCTGATAAGGTAACCCTTGAGAATGTCATAGTCAAGGAGTCTGAGGACCAAGTAGTTGGTACTGTGAAGGTATGCAATCTTGCTTTTGAGAAAAGTGTCCTACTTCGCACCACCACAGATGATTGGAAGAGCTTCAAAGATGTTCAATGTACCTATATGCCGACGATGTCTTCTGCTTCAGCCTATTCTCTCTATGATACGTTCTCCTTCAGACTGGCCCTACCTACTGATTCGCGCCGCCTAGAATTCTGTGTTCTATTCAACTGCAACACACAAGAATTCTGGGATAATAACAATGGGGACAATTATAAAATTGTCAAGAACCAAGTCAATACCACCATCTCACGTCTACCAACCAGCGAACCGCAAGTCATCCCAACGAAGAAGCCGGACATCTTCAGTACAAAAGTAGACTCCTGGAGTGAATTCGCCAGCTGGAATCACCTGGACCTAAGCAGTCCCTATTGGTAACTGTCACCTGAATAAACAGAAAACATTGGACTTTTAATCTGTGATACGAAAGCAACATTTTTAAGAAATTATATTACAAAATTTGGTCTATACGCTAAAATTCGAGGGAAATTCGTGATAATTCTTCTGAAAAGTGCCAATAACATTAAAACATATTTTTTGCCAATTAATGCCGTGCAGAGTGAAACACGTCCCGATTTGCAGGACTTTTATATATATTTTATCTATGTATGTCAGTTATCTTTAGTTGGTGTACTTATAAGACTGATGTATGATGTTTGCAACAGAAAAAGATTGATTACGTAAAGTTAGTTATTTATCTGCGCTCGAAATAAAAAAGCGGCGCATACATAGGTTAAGCTTATTTGTATTTTCTGCGAAAAGAAAAGAACGATACGAGCACGAAACCCTGATTTCCGAATGGAAACTTTTAATTAGTTGTAAGTTTTAAAGATGTGTACATATTTTATCTATTTTTCGGCAACTAGGCTTCCAGTCATTTTATACAGTTCCTTTTATCAAGTAGAATTGTTTTTCTTTTTTACTCGCAAGCCAATAAAGCAATGTGCAATGGAGACATTCTGATTGTTGTTCCATACATTAATAAATGATGCAATGCTGTAAAAACGTGTTAAAGAAGAATTTTTATCGGTAGTAATTTGAAGCTTCTGGTATAAAACCTAACAGATAGCAGATGAAAGGCGCATGTGCATCAGAATAATAGCAGTGATAGCGATATGGATTGATTGTGAGCCAGAATAAGAATTGGAAACTGAGATGTTTATGAAATGGGATGCTTCGTTGTAGAACGCATCTTTGTGGCCTGCGAGATGGATGTTGGAGGGAGTAATATAAACTTTTTATATATTACATCCTTATGTTTCCTATCGTAAAAGTTTGAAGCGATGTGAAATGCAACGATGGAAGAATGTAGACATGAAGAGAACTGGTTTTACTGAATGCGTTTCGTTCGTGCAATGTGAAACAATTTTTTTGTTAATAAAATCTATCAATTATACTTTTATTGTCATTTTCCGGGTATGTAAGCCAACACCTGATATATTGTGCGAATTTAATTGCAGATCTGTTACTGTCGTCAAGAATTGTTAATTAACTTGAAACGATTTAAAGGGCAATAAACTATTTATTGAAGCATATAATCGACCTCAAGAAAAAGTTCAGCTTATAATTAGCTAGAAGAAGAAGCTATGAATTGTTCCTAGTGCTGTGAATTTATTCCCATGCGAGGTGCTACTTCTTGTGCAATAAGCTTTTTTTGATTTACAAATAGTTTTAAGACGTTGTTTCCCATCAATAATTCTTTGAACTTTCGCTTTTTTCCTTTTTTCTATTTCTGTAGCAGGAATTTGCAATTAACCATCCGCTACGTCAGACTTGCACGCCTAGTGCTGATTCATTTCAGGTTTGAAACGATGCCAAGTCTATCGATAGGTCATTTACGCACAATATTTACGCATAGTTCGCATACACATGTGCATTAATTTGTGAGAATGGAACCGCCACTGGCTACGGCACTTCCCTTAAGCTATTCACGCATGCGTTTCACGTGCATGCGATATTCCAGGTCGTATCCCTACACTAAAGAATAGTAAAAACACGAAATGCCTCTGCGGCTATTTGCATGTACACACATTATTCTTGTTTTTCATTCAAGATTGAGTACTACCAGTCAATCACTTCAAGCTAATTGTAAAGAACGAGTTGAGTACATTCCACGCACACTGTTGCGAGGCAGGTTCTTATCACGTTGCTATATTCAAATGGTCTTGTTCACTGGTCGTTTCGTGATGTTACTTCGGGTGGGATTGGGAAGTCACGCGACTTACTACCAATCACCCAGTGGCAGTAAGCAGCTTAAGCCCCCACAGCCGTCGACCGAATGAATGATCACGTGAAAATCACGTGGAGCAGGTTAAGCCTAGATATGCGGCCTTTCCGTGCCGCCTTTTGTGACCATTCGGCGCTCTTTCACTCTCTCGACGCTGTGGGTGCACCCGAAGAATTCTCGCTACATAAATATCACGTTTGAGGAGATTTTCCATCAGTGGCCCTCAAACTATGGGCCTCTATATAAAAATCTGCACAGTGAAAATCTCCTAGATACTTCAAGTGTGTCTTTGTATAATGTCATCATAACATGATTTCGGAGTCTTTATATTTATACGGAGCCATATTCTTAACTGATATGAAATCAACTTGCCTACATTTTACTATTTTTGCTTCCAGATTTATGTATACGTTGAAAACTGTTTTACAATACCTGGAATGACAAGATCTCTACATCAACGATCACGCGATCAGCACGTGATCTAGATTTGGAGCTGTTAGAAATGTTAGTCTTCTTGGGAACTACAGGCCTTGCCTATTGCGGCATAAAATTTTACAGGTTTAGAATTGCCCTTTAAATAATAGAAAATTGAGCAGGTAAATCTTATACAAATGTTTTATTTTTACTTTCAACTTTAGGCTGAATGTCAGAAACGATTCCAACTACTACCTACATCTTGTTAAATGTTATGTCATGCTCGGCACAAGTTTATGAAAATATAAACAAATTTAAATAAACTTAGATCCGTTAATGGGTGACTCGATGACACGCGGGTTGCTTGCGGATCGCTGACTTTGACTGTTAGTCCTCATGTAAACTATTTGATGCGTTTAATGCTGTTTAGAAACAATTTTACAGGTTCATGATTTTCATTTGAACCAGCAAATGCCAGGCAGAGATGTAAATATGTTTATTCATTTAAGATAGTATCGTTAGAAATGCTTTTCACTTATACTAACGTCATCAATGTGTGTATTCATTGACAAATTGTTTTCTGCGTTTTAAGAATGCTTCCTAAATAAATCTTCTACAGAGATTTCCCATCAGTGACTTATAAAAATGGCGTTTCAATAGAATCCTCAATATATGTATATGTCAAAAGATATTTTACCATCACCGAATTCACAAAATATCTACCTGAAGTCCCAGAAGTTCACGTGATGAGCACGTGATTCAAATTTGGAACTGTTTGCTATGCCAGTATTCACTGAACTGTATACTGTGCATAATGCTATAGAAAAACATTTTAAAGTTTGTCGAATGCCCTTTAACACATTCAAAGTTGCGCAGGTAAACCTTATACATATACGATATTTTCTTATTAAGTTTGGGCTAATTGTCAGAAATAATTCCCATTAATATTAACGTCATGAAATACTATCATTAAACGATTGTTCTCTATTTTTCAAAGACGCATAATGACTTCATTTGACTTGCAATTTATGCACGGCATGCATGATTCTTCTTTAAACGTGCTGTTATCCGTTTAAAATTGTCGTTTCCAATTCCGAACACGTCTTTATTGGTTGGATTCCTAGCATATTCATTAACCGATGCTTTAAATTTCCCATGGGGATCTTCGACTCAATTAAAGTTGATTTGTATTCTTAAAGGAGCGCTTATAAATCTCGATAAAATATGTATTTAAAAACGGTGCTTCCTTCACTTGCTTTTCTGGTAATATTACAAACCTGTCTTGGCTCTTATGAATATAGTAAAAAAAGTATGCACTACGAACATTTGTAGTATACTTTTTAGAGTATATTTATGGTTTTAGAGTGTTTGGAATTTGCGGGAAAATGCACGAAAAAAATAAATCCCCTTATAGTTGGAGGAAGAGAAGTTGAAGAGAAGGAATTTCCTCATATGGCACTAATTGGTTTCGGTGAAGACGATGATTTGCAATGGGAATGTGGTGGGGCTTTAATTAGCAAGTCTATGGTGTTGACCGCTGCACATTGCGCCGATAGTCGTGAATTGTTTAATTTATTCCTCTTTTTATATTGTCACTTAAAACTTATATAATGCCCTTTTAGTGGTCCAGCTAAGAGAGTAAAATTTGGTTTGATCGATCGCAATGAAAGGGGTAGTAACGTGCAAGAAGTAAAGATTCGCAAGGTCATAACACATCCTGAATATGCACGTCCAATGAAATACCATGATATCGCTTTAATTGATTTGGAAAGTGAAGTAAAATTTACGGATTATGTTTGGCCGGCTTGTTTGAATACTGACGAGACTTTGGGTGATGGTATTCCAAGTGCTATTGGATTTGGGAAGGTTAAATTCAGTAAGTTTTAGAATTGTTATTTTTTGTACAAAAATGTATGGGTCAATTTTAAGCTGAAGAAAAAGGTCACGATTACCTAATGAAAGTAAACCTTCCAATAATAGAGAATTCTATTTGTCAACCTTTCTATGCTTCCATGAAGGTGAGCAGTCTCAATCAGAATGGTTTAATTGATAAACAAATATGTGCTGGGACAGTACAAGGAGGTAGTGATACCTGTCAGGGAGATTCAGGAGGTCCGTTGCAGTTGTACCTGTTGGAACCTTATTGTAATTATAATATTATTGGAATCACCTCGTTTGGTAAATTCTGTGGATATGCAAAATCACCTGCAATTTATACGAATGTTTATCATTATATACCATGGATAGTTAAAACGGTTTGGGGAGTATGATAATATTATTTTTAGTTTTAAGAATTCTTTTTACTCATTATGCTTTAAGCTTTATAAAGATTTAAGGAGTGAGTGAAAATTATTTTAAATAATAATTCATTTTCATCTACTAAACAACAAATCAAATAAAAATATAGAAGATGGACTTTTAATATAGGCAACTTTCAAAACATGTATATATTTGAAAGATCATTATATGTTTTTTCAGAGGACTCTTAAGAGGATGCATACCGCACCTTTCTTATATAGCGGCATATAACATTTATCACTTATAATATAAATTCTATGTAACTTATCCAAAAAGTGTTGCAGGGGTTTGTACCAAATTTAATACTGAATCGATTGGTGCATGATTGATAATCCTAAGATTATGGGAAAAATAAATATAAATGAATAACTGTAAACAACTGATTTTCGGAAAACTCGATTTTAGCACGTTAGATTTCTCAATGACTACATTACCTTTAGACGTAAATGTGTACACCAAAAGAAGTACGTTTAATGGAGAATCTATTAACACAAATAGAAGAATCTATGATATGTAGATTAGAGAATATTTTATAACAAAGTTTGAATTTCACATTCTAGTTCCATTTCTTGTCGCTGCGTGGTATAGTCTACATAGAGCACTCTTAAGATATAATTTCGAGGACTATCGATGATGCTCGAGGGTCTTTAGTACTTTTAGCATATCGTCAAACATCGAGCACTAAATCAAGCTCGACTATCTAGAACACCGAAACAGTCGAAACTGCAGGTTGTGCTCGATTTTCTAGATAATGTGCATTTTTTCATCACGGAATCCTGAACTTTATCATTGTTTAAATATCGAATATTTCAGTTAAATTGATTAAGAAAAGTTTAATCTAAACCGCGATATTTAATTTCGTCATTCTGTAAATTATGATTTTTTATATATCTATTTTGACGTAAGCATATTTTATGTGGTTTGCTGATTAACGCATGAAGGACGAATTATAAACAAAATTACTCATTTTTGCTATTCTTGCAGCTCTTGTTACTTCTATCAATACGTCACAATCGCTTCCTGGTCGACAATTGGGTCAGATTTTTCTTTATATATTTCGAACGAGGTTTACAGGAATAGTGCTCAGATTTCTTAGGAGCACTAAGAGCTTTGCAGGAACATAGCTAAAAAAACAATTCTGAAAAGAATGAAATTAAATTTTCAATGAAATTTGTACAATAAGCGGATTCCAGTCTTCAGCGGAAAAAATCCATGGCTCTTACGTAACGTAAGGTAAATTGACCTGTATTAAGCGGAACTTGCCTAATCTAGAAAAGGAATAAAGATTGGTGTTTTATTGTTGACTTTATTGCCAAAAACACGAATCGAAATATCGCCTATTAAAAATATCAAAAAATCGCTCTTAAGAAAGCCTTTTGCCACATTGGTGTTGTATTTCAACACAACTGAAAATTAAGAAGATGAAGTTTTCCTCTCAATCCCACAAGATGCTTTTCTTTTGAAGTTAGTTTACTTAAAAATGTTCAATATGCTTTTAGTATTATACAAATAACTTTATTATTATAAAAATGTACCTATTTCATAGAAATTATTAATTATAAGTGTTAACTTCTCCTGGTCCTGATAAGCCACTTTGCAATTGCAATATTATTGGAATATTTATCATTATATTGAGTCACTTGAGTCGAGTATTACTCGTTTTGACGGGGTTTCCCCAATTGATTTTCTAGGAGCTGTCTTTTCGAGCTCCAAGAAAATATATTGGGAAAGGAATTATATTAAATAGAATTATAAATGAAATCAAACTCTTCATTATCAATTGATAATGAACTTGGTACTTAAATATTTGACAAAATTATGAGAATAACCTTTTTAATAAATGATGTCTGAAACTAATTAATATTTGAAAATAAATTAATAAATATTAAATATTATTTAGCAAATCTTTTAATTAATGTATATATTTTAGTGGCTATCAACCCTGGATTATTACAATTTATTTGCGTATGTTTACAATTTGTGAGTTTGTTGTGGTTGTGTATTGTAGAGTGTTGAATGTGGCATGTTGAATTTTGTGTGCTGAATGTTGGGTGTTGAATTTTTTTAATGTTGAATAATGTTGAATGTTGTCGTGTGTGAGGTGGGTAATGGGTGAATTATTAATTACAATTCACCCGGTGGATTGCCCACCTCGTGGAATCGCACCCCGTCCTCCTACGTGGTAAGCAGAGACGATACCACTAGGCTGCCCAGGTGGGCGGAGCAAATCTTTTATTATCATTCAATTTGAAATATGTTTATTACAAAGAAGTAGAATTGTTTAGCGATCCCCTAAACCGATTAAGACGCGATGCTACTAATTAAATATGCAATTTGCGTCATAAGAAGACGACAAAGTAGAAATTATCAATTTTTAATTTCCGTTTTCCCTTTGCGCAATCTCTTAGTCATCACAGTCATCACTGCTTTGTTTTGATGACTTACTTCTGCGGTTTATCTACGCACACGATGTCCAAGATAATTATATAGACCAGCAATAAAATTTAAATGTCTTAAATTTGTTTGTCACAACTTTATGAATTATGATTTCCGCGCAGCCAATACACGTTCATGTCGTGTCCATATTCAACAACCTTGGATTTGAGTTTTTCTAACATTCCTGGGAATTCGCAGAGAATTATTCAACCGAATACACTCATTTATCGTCACTTCTCAGATACAGAAAATTTCGCAACGGGTGTAGGCCGACGTGGATTGTAATCGCCAAACCTACCACCACATCCTGGGTGATAATTTATTAACAAATGCGCGTGGTATTTAAATATGCAATCAACACCCATTAAATTCGTTAGTCAATAATCGGACGTCGTCCGTGCGGTTCTACGGCGACAACGTGCGCGGCTTGTCGACTTGTAAATAAAGCAGCTCTTGGCACTTGCTTCGCCAATATCTTGGAAACCGGACGCATCAACATACATATTGCGTTCTTCGTGAAACGGTTTCGGCATGGAACTTCGCGTGTTTTTCATTGCTTTGCTTTATTTTGCTGCAATTTCTCTGGCACAATCACAATCTGAAGGTGAGTGGATTCGAACTATTATCGGTAATTACCATTTAAGTCTATTTCGTATTTTTATAAATTAGGCGACGCATGTCAGGATGGGAGAAGCGGTCAATCTGGTGTTTGTAAAATTATCCATGATTGCCCTTCGGCTCTCCAGTCTTTGAATCGTCAAGTACTGCCTCAGATTTGTGGATTCCGTGGCACGGTTCCAGTTGTGTGCTGTCCTGCACAGAAATCTATTGTGACGGACCGATCTCGAGCAGGATTAATAGCAAAACAAAGTCAGTATATATGTTAGACTTTTTGAACAACTTTTTATCCTCCATTTTCTTTTATAGAATGTAAAGAATACGCCAAATTTGCCTATACGTATTACGAATCTCCATTGACGACTGGCCCCAGAAACCTTTCACGTCTGGATTGTGGTTTTGAGATTATCCCTTTGATTGTTGGAGGCGAAAAGGCTAAAGGAAGAGAGTTCCCTCACAGTGTAAGAACTCTTCCCTTTTCAACTTAATGTATTTCTAACTCTACCTATTTTCTAACTCCACCATTTTTGATCTCGACAGGCTGCAATTGGTTACGACTCTTCTAATGGCAGAGTTTACCACTGTGGAGGTTCCCTAATTAGTGAAAACTTCGTCCTATCTGCGGGACATTGCCAGAACAGCCGTGAACAGTTAGTAAAACTTCTCCAAACCTATACCTAGTTCTTATAAAATGTATTTGCAGTGGCCTAGCTAAAAGTGTACGCCTGGGAGACCTAAACTTGGTTAGAAACAACGATGATGCAGATCCACAAGAATACGCCATTGCTGAATTTGTCCGTCATCCCGACTATCGTCCTCCATCCCAATACAATGACATCCTCTTAATTCGACTTTCCCAGAATGCTCGCTTTACCCGTTATGTTCGTCCCATTTGTCTATACACAGGAATCGGTCAACAACTATCGCATTCAGCCATTGCTTCAGGTTGGGGAAAGATTGCTCATAGTTCAGATAGAACCAATGACGATTTGCTTAAGGTGGTCTTGAACTTCTTCAGCCATCAGGATTGCTTTAATTCATTCCAGAAAAACAATCGTAAATTGAAGGATGGTATTTCTGAGTCTACTCAGATTTGTGCTGGTTCACGGACTGAGTTGAAGGACACATGCCAGGTAAACAAATTTAACCTGTTTATTTCCAAAATAATTTGGCAGGAAATAATTTGGGTTATTATTGAATTTTAGGGAGATTCTGGTGGTCCTCTCCAAATCTACAACCTTGAAGAACAGTGTATGTATCTTCAAGTGGGTATTACGTCGTTTGGCAAAGTTTGTGGTATATCTTATTCACCTGCAGTGTATACTAGAGTGTCTAATTATATTGGCTGGATCGAACAGAATGTATGGCCAAATTAGAAATCCTAAGTCAGCGTGATATAATCACTTAATTATGTTTAACGACACATTAATATTCTCATTATGTCTTAAATTATTATATAGTAAATGAATTTTGTATGATACCTGTAGATATCATGAGCTTAGCTCAAAAACAAGTTTTTTTATAAATAAACTATTAACCAATATTAAGATACGACTATCCCAACTGGTTTTTTGAATAACACATTTAAGAATAAGATAAAAACAAAATAATAAAAAGAAATTCAAAATATTTAGTTATAATGCACAAATATTGAATCGAAAGAGAGATAAATTAAATCAACAAGGATATGAATTAATCGTGACTATACTTGTAGTTGGAAATCATATCAGGATATTTCCCATGCTTCGTATCAAAAACAGCCTTGAATAGAGTTGATCATTGTCACTAATTGTGTGTTTTCCAAGTAGACACAAATTCACATGGGATAATTCCGAATGTTGACTTATTTCGCTGCAGCAGATGGTAATTAAATTGTTTATGGGCAACTGGCAACTTTTTATAATGTCTAGTCGTATTTATATGCAACAAAATAAGAGTAATAAATGTTTTTATTTAAACAAAAGAAGGTTTTAGCTTGGTAAGCCGGGCACTTGATCTTGATACAGCCAACGTAAACGTTCTGTGGTTCTCGATTAGTTAGTGATTTTCTAAATGGAATTTTACTTCTAGATCACTTCGTGGAATATACGGAACTAATTAAGATTCTCACTCTTCTGTGATTTAACATGTGTGCACTTGGAAGTTAGAAGTTATCCCGATAAGAAGCAGGCAGTCAAGCAGAAAATTACAAAAACAGTAGTTACTGGTATTCAATCGTGAGGGCAATAGGTTATTGATTTTTCATTATCTAAATGTACTGGCGAATTAAAGTATGAGAAATTATAGAGAAAGGTAATAATTTTGTAAATAAAAAGCTTCTTGATATTTTACTTTCGTGTAAATATAACATTTGAATAACAAAATAATGCTTATATGTCCAAAATAATATTAAGAATCTATAAATTGAATTGCACTTTTATCATTTTTAGGAATTTTTAGGTACGATCGACTCTGGAGTCTGGGGTACCTTTCAGAGGTATATATACAAACCTCCCTAGTTCAGGCAACGGTGATCTAGCGAATAATAGAGAAGACCGGTAAGAGTTTTGAACGTATTTAGCCTAAAAATTCTGAACACACTTTTAACTTGCACTTTTAACAATTTTAAAATTTGGTCCTCGGGGCAAAACTGACTTTGACAGCAGCGGATCACGTTTGGAACAAAATTCATTCAATTCTAACGAGGAAGAAGCTTTTATTATATATCTAAAATTTAGCAGTAAGCTTTTAGAATTTTGCCTGTGGGTCGCTAGAACCAGAGTGATGAATCTCATCAGATCCACCATGGAACAGAGTCCCATAGAATCATGATAACGGTTGTGCAATGGAAGTCAGAAGACACCTCATTACTTTCTAACGGATTGATACAAGTTCGAGGAATCACGGAGCTGTGTAAATACTGCAACAGGTTCAAACATAGTTTCATGAAAAAAAAAAACATGGCAACCATATAAGTGACGTTCCAGACAATTAATTAATGAGAATTATATGAGAATTATATCCTTCCTCCAAATAATGTAAAGAATGTATTCCGTATGTATTCCAATAACATCCATCGATATGTTTATTTACTTGAATTTTATTTCAGGAATCTTACGTTCATAAGAAATATGGTGTTCATAAAAAATAGAATAATTTAATTTATTAGTACATTGAAGGAACACTCAACAGCTAATTATATCATGGAGAGAATATAATATGGGTCCAAAATTTAAGTTCTATGGATTGTGCAATCAGCGCTATTCATTGGCAACGATTATTCCACAAATAAAACGGAATTATCCTCTTTATCTTTGTGGTAAAAATAACAGGTGAGAATTGCGCTAACCGCTACATTAATAGTGACCTAATTTTAACCAAAATTACAATTGCAATTGAAAATAGCAATAGCAAGAACATCAAAAAAATCGTAAATTTATTATTATAACGCTATTTTAAAACTAACTGTAGTATTGATTGTAACACATGTTTTACCACATAAGACTATAAGACTTTTATACAAATTGATATTGCGGTTTTGATCGACTGTAAGTGACTAGAACAGGCCTGTATTCAAAGGCAATTAATATTCTTGGATATTTGAATCATGCAAATAAAACAATATGAGAGTGGTTTATTCTCTATCAGGATATATCGTTTTAAATTAATTAAAATTAACTAACTTAAAGTATAAACATATAAAATTAAATACAAGGTAGAATAATTTAGGATTTCAACCTTTCGATAGCCTAAAATATTATACATACATGCCGTATTTCCCAGTTTTAATACATATCTCTTTTTAGAATCAAAACGAATTTACTTCATTGCTTAATTGTTAGTGACAAATCCACATTTTCAACGAAGAAGCTTTTTAATGACCTGTAGGAAACTATAAATATGTAAAACCCTTCTTATATTTATAGCTACCGTTTTTAACCAGATAATGAATGGCTTTTTAATCAGAAATGTTTTGATTGCTTTGTGTGACTCAAAACTTTAGCTGCTTCTTAGAAAAAGTCGATATTAATACAAAAAAATCAGATCATTTGAATATTGTATATTTCAAGTACAATTTTAAAATCTTAACCATCCTTAAACAATTTTACGTAATTATTACGTACTAATTGGGTTATAATTAATAATGCACCTAAATCGAAAACAATTTTGTTAACTAGGTCTTTTACAAGCTAAAAAATTATTACCTAACCACTCAGTGCTTAATTTTGCTATATAATTAGTTGCCAATTAAAGTAAAAAAGAATATCTTTAAAATAAACACATCCGCTTAAGATTACCAGCGGAATGTTGAACTGGCCCGTACCAAATTACTTTCAAATTGTTGTTTACTCTTTATACGTCTGACCAACTCACATAGTAATTACAATAATGCATGGTTAATGTATGATTTACCAATTATAGGCAAAACGGTGCAGACTACCGATGCACTTTGCATCTAGTCGACCATAAAATCCAGTTTATGCACCATGAATCAGTCGAATTAAAATTAAAATACAGCCTTTATGTATTTCACTAATTCACGAGCAAAAAGTACCGGCCACACGGAGGAAGTGGATGGCTCATTATCGTACAGCAGCCGATGAGTAGTTCGCTCATGATCGCGAATTAAAGGTGCGAGTGTGGCGATGAACGCAAGAAGAACAAAATTGAATATGCCACACAACCGTTCACTCTCTGTTGCAAACGTGCCCCCTGTTGATCTACAACAAAAAATCCTCCACGTTCATATAACGCGAAGAGCGCCAGTATTTCGAATTCATTCGCAAAAGTAGTCGCTTTCACGTAATATTCAATGGATTTAACGTGATTCATAGTAACGTTTACCGCCGAAAAACTGCGAGAAATTTCATAATCAAGCGTAACTTTCCTTCAACTTTCTTACAAACTATATATAAAGGAGGTATCATTAGCTGGTGGTGATTTGTTTGGTGACCATCGTGTTGTGACCGTGTCCAGTGGATTGTTAGTGATAATGTGTTCATGCAAATTTATATTGTTCAATTCTCTTCTGGTTTTGTGCATTAATCAAGTGATATCACAGTTTTTTAATGATGGTTAGTGACTGATTTAATTTTTTTCAATTATATTTAGGAAAATATACATAACTTTTTTAACGATTTTTTAATTCATACCTGGTTTTGGTCAAAGTAATATCAGCGAAGGTGATACTGAGTTTGTTTACTTAAAAATAAAATTTTGCTATTTAAAAAGTAACTAACGAATGTTTAAAAATATATTTTGCTTTTTTGATGTTACAATTTTAAACGTACATTATTCATGAATAATAAGAGAAACTATTTTGTAAGAAATCAAATATTGAAATTGAATATCGTGGTGATCTTTAGAAAATGTATCACTGCTTATTAACTAATTTTTTAAATAAGAAAATAGTTTTGTGTTTGTTTTCTTCTTCTGTTTGTTTGTTTTGAGAGATATAAATAATTTCATTTGTCAATGAACTTCAGCCAGTGGAAAAACTTCATAAAACTAGTTTTACGTTAGTTGTCTATAACCCTTTAATAGAGCAATATTAATAAACAATTTAATTTGATTTTGGTATATAATCACGGATATTTAAATACATTTTAAAAGAGATGTGACACTGTTTCCTTAGGAGTTATATTTAAAAATATTATTTCTACTCATGTTTTATAATATGCAACATATATTAACGATTTTGATTAGGTATTAAAATACACAACTTATGGCTGATCATAGTAGTTCGGTAGATAATTACATTTCAGTATTGTGATTGATTAAGAAATGTCACACTTATCTTAAAAATTTTCATGGCCTACTTGTTTTCTAAGCAAACAATGCGGTAATGTTCATATAATAATACCGCGTTCCATTGCTTTGAATAGATTCCGTGCCGAAATCCCTCTCAACGCGGTTGCGACGAAATAAAACTGGTAGACCATAGATGAAAAAACAAGACTTGTCAATTCAACACTTTAATAATAATATTAATATTTATTGCAAAAAAAGCAACAGGCTATCGGCTTCAATTCAATACTTTATTTTTACTATTTTTGTAAGTTTGGTTCAGAAAATTAATGTTCAAAAAATAAATCAGCAAAAATAAAAACTGAAGCCAATTATTATTATTTTTACACAAAATAACTATAACTATTAGTATAGTGGTATAGTGGACAATTCGCATGGTATGCACTTTCCTCACACGTATGAGGTATAGCACTTGCCTTCGGCTCCTGCTGCAATTTCTCATAGTCTTGAGGAAACAAGTACCATGTCATTCTTATTGTATATCGGTTTTGTTAAGTGTTACTCAACGAACAAATTTCATTGAATATTGAAGTTATTGACACCTCTACAACCTTATACCAAGCATAAAAACGCGAAACACACAAACTTCAAATCATATTTTGAGTGTCCCATTACTTTTAACAAGACCATCACGACACATATATTTATAATAAATACTTTACTAAAAATAATAATAACTTTTAGTACCAAAATGTGTCCTACCAAATGGTGATCCAGGCGTGTGTACCCCTCTAAAGCAATGTCCCAGTGGTCTCCAACGTTATCGTGTTGATAAGAGAAGAACTTTATGCTGGGTACGTGGATACATTGCGTATATCTGTTGCGATCCGAATGAAAACTTGGAAAAACCTCGCATTGGTGATAAAGCAAAAGCAAGTAAGTTAATCAAAGGCATAATCAATCATTAATCCGGATATACACTGTATAACATTTGAGTTCATTCAAATTCAGCCAGGGTTTTTCCATAATTGTATTATCGTTGTTTTTATTTGCGTAAAACGTAGGTGTTCGTTTGGCTAATTAAATGTTTTTATTAATAGAATGTGAAGAGTGGTACCCACGACGACATTACTGGTTTGGGAGTGGCGCTCTAATAGGTGGCTCCAAAACACTATCTAAGGAATTTCCGCACATGGTACGTTTGCGATTTTAGCGGTTTTATCGAGTCGATCATAATTTGACGTGTGAATTAAACGTTTTTAATTATAGGCAGCGCTTGGCTATGCAGATGGTAGTGATACACGTTGGGCTTGCGGCGGAAGTTTAATTAGCGACAGGTTTGTCTTGACCGCAGCGCACTGCATCAAAAATAAGGAATTGTGAGTCAATTGTTCTATCAATTAATAACCTTGACTAATCTTGTAATTTTCTTGGAATGTATCAATTATATATTGCATTTTAGAGGAGATGTTAGGACAGTACGCTTGGGTGAATTGAATTTAAAATCAACTCAGGACGATGCAAGTCCAAAGGACTATACTGTGATTCGTACAATCCGACATCCCGAGTATAAGTCTTCGTCCCAGTATAACGACGTCGCTTTGATTGAACTCACCGAGGCGGTGCAATTCAACGAGTATATAAAACCGGCTTGTTTGAAGATCAACCGCGAAGAGTCTTACTTTGAGCTGATTGCCACCGGTTGGGGAAACTTGGAGTTTACGGGCCCGCCTGCGGAACATTTGCAAAAAGTTTATCTCGATCCATATGATAATCTGGTTTGTAATGAATTCTACCAGGATGCAAATAAACGTCGCCTGGCTAAAGGTATAGACGAGGCGACGCAACTCTGTGCTGGTGGTATAGACAAAGATACATGCCAAGTAAGGTTTTCGTCTTCTTTTCTTTTTACCTGTAGTTGATTGAAATTTTACAAAAAATTGTGCAATTCCAGGGTGACTCAGGTGGTCCTCTTCAAGTTCGCAATGAGGACCATCTCGGAGGCTATACAATAGTTGGGATTACCTCGTTTGGAAAAGCCTGTGGACTTTCGGACAGTCCTGGTGTGTACACACGTGTCTCGCATTATGTGAAATGGATCGAATCGATCGTCTGGCCGGATGTGGCGAAACCCTCATAACTATGACGCTTAATGATGATGATGATGAAATTTAGTGTAATAAGAGTTGTGATTCTCAGTGCCGGCAATATTTGCCTTACTTCAAGAATTTTATAGTAGCAATATTGTTTTGCTTTCTTTTTAAGTTCAACCTGTACCATTAAGGCCATTTCCAAGGTCGATGTTTAATTTTATAGATTTTATAGAACTTAATTTATTTCATATAAATATAATAATTACTTAAATACAGCAACCAAATTGTTATCATTCATAATCGTGACCTCCTCCAACCTTGGAATTTCCAATGTGTTATTGTAATTCGTAAAAAAATGTTACGCTTCGTTAAATACGGAGAAACATAGTATGCAGCAGAAAACGAACATGAATTCTGGATGTAATTTTGCAAACGGTGCAATTGCTGTTATGATGCACAAAGCAAGGTTATTGTTTGTCTTGTTAATATGATGTTTTCTTAGTAATTACGTTATTAAGGAATTTTCAATCAGTTATATGATGACTTAAAAATGCTTTTTGTGCAAACTACAAACTGGTAAATTTCAATATTTTGGGAACAAAACATGAAAATTACATGACTTCTTCGAATAGCTCACTTAAAGAATTCACAAAAAAATAAATATATACCATCCTTTTATGGTGCAAGTCCCTGAACTTCATGACCTGTCCCGTGTTGGTTTAGTCACCATCAGGCGAAGCCACCGCAAACTTTCCTGAATGTAATTCACGCACTGGAAAATAAGTCAGTTGCAAACGTGCAATCAGTGAAAGAAGATCGTCTTTACCACGATGATCGCCAACAAAGATTCGTTTATTTTGCATTCACTGCAAATGTTTTTTGTTTTAATTTTAGTAACAACCACAAATGCTCAAAATAATGTCAATGGTATGTAAACATATTCTTAACTAATAACTGAAACGAGTTTATTGATGTATAATTTATTGTTTTTCGTGCCCAGACGAATGCGTTTTACCGAATGGTATTCAAGGTGAATGTACTCGCTTTGAAAATTGCCCAGCTGCCATTGAACTTGTTCGAAATCGCGCTGGTAGACCACAGCAATGCGGATTTGAAGGGAGACATCCGATAGTATGTTGTGAAAACCAGGCACCTTTTACGAGTACAATTAAGAAGGCACCTGTTGGAGATCTGTCCAAACAATGTATTTCTTCTTACAAATTAATAAAATCGAATGTTCTATGATTGAATAAATTTTAGTGTGCAAAAAATACTATGAAGGTTTGCCAGAACCTACAGTTCAAGTAACCAAGGTTCCAAAATCAACTACTCCAATGAGTACAACTACAGAGAGTGAAGACTCTGGGGAATTTTCAATTGCTGATCTTATTGAACAGGCCAAAAAGGAGGAAGAGGAATTACGAAAAGCTGGTAAACCTACTTTTACGGTGCATAAATCAGCTGTGGGTGGTGTGGACGCTAAACCAAAGCAGTTCCCTCATATGGTGAGTACTTATTGTTTGATTAAAGATACACGAGCCACCTATGTCTTATTTAAGGCTGTTTTGGGCTATGGATCTTCGGAAAATATTACATGGGCCTGTGGAGGGAGTCTTATCAGTGAAAGACATGTCCTTACTGCTGCTCATTGTATTTATACTCCCTTGTAAGTATCCAAAACCCCGCTACCTTCCAAAATCTGGTTATTACCGTATTTTAATGATTTATTTAGAGGGAGAGTGGCACAAATCCGTATCGGGGACTTAAACCTCAATATAATTACCGACGATGCAAAACCACAGACTTTCGGTATTGGCAAAATCTTCATTTATCCTGAATACAAAGCACCAGCAGTATATCATGATATTGCTATTATCGAACTTTCTTCGAGCGCCATTATCGATGAGTACGTCCGTCCTGCTTGTCTACAAACAGACACCGCAATTCGATATGTAGAAAGCTATAGTGCTACAGGGTGGGGTGTTACCAGTTATCTGGGCAGCCCTGCTGAACATCTTCAAGATGTTACTTTGCAACCGTTTACCTTCGAGGATTGTAGCAACACATATCGTTCAACAAGTAAACGCAGACTTGCGAATGGGATTGATGATAGTACTCAGATTTGTGCTGGGGAAGATAGTAAAGATACTTGTCAGGTATAGTAGTATAGCTATAATATATTCTTGAAAGTTGTTAAAAACTGGATTTTAGGGAGATTCTGGTGGACCATTACAAATTAGAAATGGTGATTTTCCCCGAGGGTACACTGTCATTGGAGTTACTTCATTTGGAAAAGCTTGTGGTATTGGAAAAGGGCCTTCAGTTTATATACGCGTTTCGTATTATATTGGATGGATTGAGTCAATAATTAAGGCCCCATAAATTTATAGATAGTTGTTCAAGTGTTTTTGCACCTTAATGATCAAATTTTTAGTATTAATAAATAACTTCTTGAATTATTTATTGTGTTCACTAAAATTCGTAGCCTAGGATTAAAATAAAAATAACTTGAATTGATATATTTTGAAAATAAAAAAAGATTGTTTTTATACTAAACGAAGAAGAAGTTGTAAAAATGCGCGTACCTAATTTCATTCCATAAGTTAGTACTATTAGATATAAAAGTAATGCAATTAAAGTTGCAATAAACAAGGCAATAAACGGGTTTAATCTTGTTTTTTTCGATCTTGAAATACATTTATAAACAGTACATCACTAGTCAGCCAATGTTTAACACGGATGAAACACGGATGAAACGAAGTCACCTTGAATATATTTCGGTGCAATAAAGCCTACATATACAAGGTATATACAATATTATTATCCACAAGAAATCTACATGGTCTTGCTCAGATTAATGGTGACTTTATTGTAAATTTTTTGTTTTTGATTTTACCGAGCATCGACTGCTATGGTAATTAGCTCTATACAATTCTTTTTCAATGTAATAAGTCATATTTGAGGCAATTGATAAGAAGAAGAATTCAGTTTACTATGTATCCCCACCGAGAATCGGGTCTTTGAGTCAGTAGTCATTTAAAGGCATTAATACTAATTGTTTCCTATTAATCCCCACACTATGTTATCTCCTGTTGTATTCTGCAATTAAAATAATCACTATGCGCTTCCTTTTATTCATAATCTTCCTGATAAACAATAAAGACTCCACTTCAAGGCAAGTTATTCACATTAAAATATCACTTTATGCTTTTTCCAACTTTTTTCATTCCACATATCAGTCATCTCAAGAAAAAAAAACTGTCAACAATTCATTATTAATTGCTTTCAGAACACATGTAGCCTTGATGATATTTTTTAATATAATTAATGAGATCTAAGAGCTGAAAACTTTAGAACTGCGTAGTGTTCTTTCAGTTGCTCAGTGAACTCTGCAGTTGTAGCTAATAAAATGTGGCTTTTCATTACTTTGTCAATACTGCTAATAGAAAGAGGTGTTAATTCTGCTTCCTACAAAGGCAGCAATGAATTGGAAGCCAATATTCAATATATTCGTAATTCAGTTGATAATATTATCAATACGATAGATAATTCTAGATCCGGTGAGATCTTACATATTCTTGACAACAGTAATAAGGCCATCATCGAAGTGAATAACCGACTGAGTATCCTTGAAAAACGCACTGAAATTTGGTCGACATATGAACATTTTGTCTCATCTTGGTTGGATCAAATATCGTCATTAGAACGACAGCTGGATATTATTATAAAGTATAAGTTTACTTTTGATGTTTCCATAGCCGAAGTCTTAATAATTAAATTTCAGGGGCCAGGAGAGACTGTCCAAACAAGAAACACAATTAAACACAATTCAGGAACAAATAAACAGAATCGATATAGATAAATTCGAACATATCATAAATACAGTGGAGAAAAATCAGAAGAATCAAAAGACAGTAAACTCATCTACTCATAAACTATTTTCATTTATCGATGAATATACAACTCGAGGTGTCCTCAGTTCTTTGAACCGAATTGAAAGTCAACTTTCAGATGTTGTTAAAGGAGAGAAATCAGGTAATCATAGTTGTTCTGAGGAATCCACGGAAATACTTGAAGACATCGTTGCTAAAGTAGACATACTTGTTGATAAAATTAAGTTACCTGAAACTGAAATAGAAGTAGATATTTGTTCACATAATATAACTACTCCTCAACCAGTTCCTGAACCAATAACACAGTCTGAATCGTCACAATGCCCAAATGCCAATATGTTTAATGAATGGTTTACTATACAAGAACGAATTCCAAGTCAATTCATGACAAGGGAATATCTGAATTATTCCTGGGGGATGTATGAAGATACTATCCACACAGCAACATCATTCTGGTGGGGTTTGAGGAACATGGCTGATGCCAGTGAATGTAATTTAAAACTACGCGTTGAATTATGGGATTTTGAGGATAATTTCGCCTGGGCAGAGTATGCAGAATTCAAAGTTTACAATGCAAGTACTAATTACGTCCTACATGTTGCTGGCTACAGTGGTAATGCGACCGATTCATTGAGTTCACATGATGGAGTACCTTTTAGTACTTACGACGTTAATAATGACCAAGCACCGGCATGTTGTCCTTGCGCTGTAGCTTTTGGCTCTGGCTGGTGGTTTCACAAGTAATTATTGCGTTAACTAATTGGTCATTTAATTTGCATGCTATCTTTTGTAGGTGTTTCGAATCAAACTTGAATGGACAATACAGGAATTCAACGGATGTTGATTATTATAATGGTGTTATTTGGGAAGGATGGCTTGGAAATTATTCTCTTAAACGTACAAAAATGATGATTCAATTATCAAAAATATCTAACAAAAATACTGATCGCAAAGATCCTTTTGATTTCTTTCGAGGATATAGTTTCACCTGATTTGTCGAAAATAATATTATTAATTCTGTGTTGGTAGAATGATTGTCAATAGTGTGTCCTTCATTTATTGTTCAGTACTACTTGTAAACAATAATAGCTTAGCGCAAATAAGATTATAATAATCCGACTGACAGAGATGCTTCCGTATTGTGTGTATTTTTCTAATATATTCTTGTATTCTATTTTAAGTCCATGCAAAGAAATTTATAATTACTGAACACTTATATATTTTAAGGACCCGCACCCACACGTATTTGTTGTAAATTATACATATACTGTATATGCCTGCATCCGAAATGCGCATCGTCATTTATAACAAATACGTATGGGTGCGGGTCCTTAAATTCGGTTCAATCAGACCCACAGAGCAATATGTGTAACTTACATATTGTTTCAATAATTACAAATCCCGAAATCTTTGCAATCATAGAAGTTGAAAAGGTAAATTATTTGAGAAATCTGAATTTTGTTAGGGAATTTCGAATACAATAATATTGCCTCGTGGCGTTTTTAAATTGTTCCGCCTTTTCCCTGAGACCCCCCCCCTCCCATCCAAATGAGTGAAGTATTGAAAGTAAGTATCGCTATTTATACTTTTTCGACACACCTATAGCTTATTTAACCCGCTGTCCCATGTTCCGCTTTTCCTTTGTGAAAATTACCTTACTGAAATTAAATTATTGAAAAATTCGTACTTGTCTGTCTTGTTCTCTTAATACTTATGTGGAAATGTTACATAAACAAGATTTAAAATGTCCCATTTAAAATCATCCATCCAATTTCTTACGTTAATACACAACAGGGCACATTTAAGCAATGACTCTGGATAGCGCCTGAGGTATCCAAACCGGCCAAATAGAATTGGTTGGGTTGCAGGTCATGGCTAAAGTTAGTTTTGCATTCCATTGATCAACAGTCCAGCCGGAGTCTAATTCCGGTGTTTGTAGAGTTAAATGCCATTTTTCTTCGAAGAAATAGAATTAGTCGCTGACATGACTAATTTGATTGAAAACAAATCATAGACTTGTAATCGATGCTCGGTAAGCGAAACAAAACAACAGGAATTAAGTGATTTCAATTGAATAGACATTCTATTAAATATTCGTATTAAATAATTTCGAATTCTGTATAAGAAAAGTGTAATATTTTTAATTCACAATCAGTGAAATCACTTAATTGGCAAGGTAATCAACGATCATCTGGTAACATCTGGTTCAGATGTCAGGAGATCTGGCAGGAAGGTGCAAAAGACTATAAAGTGTAAAAAAATGTAAAGCACGAATATCTATCAAAAAATACAACATTCCCAGTTTCCATGCAGGCGCCACATGTACCTAGAACTTGTACCCCCTTCCGGGGCCCATGGTTGTAAATAAATGCATTATCATGGTTTGAAGCTATTGATTAAGACTGTTGAATTGACGTAAGTTTCGCAATGTCGAAGTTTATTATTGATTAATAATTTCAAAGACATGAATGCAAGGAATTATACTAATCCCATCTGCTCGGCTAACACATAATTCAGAATTTTATATAAGGAACGATCGAATTTATTCAGTTAACAACTTCTGTACGGAACCTCCATGGTTATTCATATATTTAATTTCGAATGTATCAGAATTATTTTTCAGATACTTGAAAAAATTACTCTTGAAACTTCTTCCAGGGACAACTTGAAAGGGTTTAATCAAATAGAAAGGTACACATGAAGATTTTTAAAATGAGCATATATATATTAACGCTGCATCTCTGTATGTATAATTCGAGTATGAAATAATCAACAATTTCATTGTCTTTATGTCATTTAACGTAAACAAATGTCTGGGGTGCAAGCGCAGAATTTAGAACCATTATACACAAGCGTCGATATGCTGCGACGATTAAACAATGCCTCGAACAGGATGATCTATGCAAATTTTACATTTGCAAACACCGCACCGCCATGCCTCATCGATTAACAATAACATGTACAGTGTATTTTGTAACTACTAACAGATGCTTACTAGATATGAATAAGTGTTAACAATCGCACCCCTCACCGCAAAAACCGGTGCATTTTACATCAGGTCGTGTAGGAAAAATACAAAAATATAATTCAACAAAAACACATTGCGCACAACCAATATCGAGTGCTGTCGATCAATTTAGGTCGTCTCTTCACTAATTATGTCTATCAACAGCTATACAATTTATGAGTACATCGAATGAAAGAAAGTTGATACCGTGGATTCTCGAGGCACTAAACGAAAGCAATAAATAAGTTTTGCGCGGTCTTTTGGTCCGAAAAAGTGGATTAAATTTTGTGCTGTATTTCTGAAATGAAGAGCGACGTATATAGCAAATAGAAATACCTACATCGTCATTGACTAGTTTCAGTTTTATTGGTTTTAAGTGAGTGTAGATCGTGACGCCTCGTCGTTTAAATTTTGAGTAAAGATCCGTGACGATGCCTCAGACGTTGTTCTACTACCCTGTGTTTACAATTTTTCAAAGTCAGTTTCAGTTCGCGTCACGCAGAGAGAGAGAGACAGAGAAGGAGTTTATATACAAATAGTTGGTCACATTTATCACAATAACGGATATAGTTTTCAATCGAAAAATGACTTGTGCGCTATACTCTCCGCGCGGAAACGCTGTAGGATTACAAATTCGGTAGGCAATTGAATAGTTTCAGTAGGTAAATCCGTAACGTAGGCCTACAAAATCGATACACATCACGTTCGGCGTGCCTGCCATTGTACATATTACTAACAAAATGTTTTTGATCTCTACTCGAAGCGCAACCAACGGCAAAAGCTCATACCGAATTCCGTCGCGTGTGCGCCATATTGCAAATTATTATCTCCGCTACCGCAATGCATTGCGTCCGGCGGCCCACCTACGGAGACATTTTGGCACAGAGTTTTATCTATCACGATTTATGTACTATATCACGAGCCAGGGCGCAAGTACAATGTACTACAGTAAAGTTGTTTTATCTCAGGACACGTCGCGATGCCGCGTCTTCTTATTGCCACCGAAGGTGAACCACGTGCCGACTTTGCGTCCCAATGAGTTCGTATGTGTTCCATTTAGGTGAATATTCGATCCCAGGAACACGTCACGCTTATAATTCTCCTTATCTGCAAATAGATATTATTCAATAAACCATTATCCCTACTTATGATTCTGTATCTTAATTAATTCGTGAATTTATTCTCAAGGTACACTTACTTCTTAATTTTCTAGGTGGCCGCCGTTGACATCTCGCTGCAATTTTCGCAAGATGGCGTGACGACGCAGGAAAATCCATTCCATCACATTCGTCCTGATTCACAAGTCGTCGTTCCTCTGCGAATGCTTGTAACCATCGCTGTTTATCAAGAACGGATCGACAGCAAACCAGAAGGAATTTGTCTCGAATTAAGCTGTATATTTTGATTGCATGTCGCAAGTTCACACCAAGATGTGAATCTAGTTATAAAATTACCAAAATTAATACCAATATACACAATGTGGACTATGACAAAAGTTACCTTTTCCATCCGGCATATCAATCACTTCAGCAGTATTCAGACATATTCTACCTTTGTACATATAAGTATTTCGCTTTAAAATATCCTTCTTGCAATACACTAGTTGATGATCAAAAAGGAACATCATGATATTGGATGTCCAAAGACCTGTCGTCACACGAACCACTTCACCTTGATGTATTAGCTGTGTGCTAACTTCAATAAGGTCCTCTCCCTGCAAATCGAAATAACACGATAATACCCAATAACCAATCAAGTATGTGATTAGATGTGTCTGGCAGAGTTCCCAAGAGTAATAGCTTACCTCCCATCCTTCGACTCGTTGCTGCCACGCTTCAATCTTCTCCAAACTCTCCATTCGCCGCTTCCTCTCGTTGATCAAAACAGCTACACCTTTCATCGCTTCCAGCGCCTCTTTGATGTCATTATAATCATCGTGATCAGCCTTGGAATACTTAAGCAACTCAGCCAACTGCAAGGGATACTTGCAAATCCGTTGCACCGGCGTCAACAGATAACCATCGAGCGGAATCTCGATCAAACCGCGCATCAATCGACACGCTTCGAAAAACTTACTATAATTATTAAACTGATACAGCTCCTGTAACGTGGCTGTTGCCATGGGGTGACTATTGCAGTAATCCGAATACATCTTAAAACCATCTTTGTGTTTGATGAAACACGAGCCTACGCAACTCTTGTGGGGTGCCTCCCAGTCTATACAATTCTCCAAATCCCGAAGGAATGCCGTTTGAAATTTGAGAATTTCCTCGAGATTGATGAAAATCGTGTCGATTTGCTCTTTGCTGAACATATCCTCACGTTTTCTACACTCGGCGACGTAGCCTTCGGCAACATCCTGCAGCACTTTCACAAAGTCACGCTCGGTGTTGACTAACTCACGCACAACACTAGTCCGCACTTGGTCATTGCTCAGCAGGGAGATGCTGGTACGACGACGGATCGCGTTCGGTGCAGGTTTGCCGGACGCGATGGACGCGAGACAATCCTCAACTGTGTCCTCTTGACTAACACGCAACCGCACTGAATTCACTGGGAACCAACCACTTTTGCCCGCCGCCGAACCCCACCACCAATCGCGATTATTAGTGTCTACCACTTCGACCACGTCACCGGCACGAAACGCCAGCTCCTCGGCATCGATCGCCACATGATCAAACACAGCTTCTGCGAGGATAACAACATCTTCGTCCATTGGTAGTTCAAGGGATTTCTTGCGTTCGCTGAGAGACGCCAAACTTGACTCGGAGTCGGACATGGTCTCCTCATCGGAGGTACCCAGACGCATATCATTTTCATCCTCGCTGGCTACATTAGTTATTTTAATACCTTCAAAGATGACATAAATTAGAAAGGTATTGGAGAGTGGTTTGGTTGTTGGACGTACCTGTTTTGGTTTTCATGATTGGCGATAACTTGTCGATGTCCAGCGGTTGGCTTAGCGAGCGTCGCAGCTGCCCGCGTCTGTACAGAGGATGGTTACGCATTTGCACGTGTGGTGGACCATCGGGTCTTTTGCGTGGGGATTGTGGACGTGGGGTGGTGGCAGCGCTGCTGTTGCTGCGTAGGGGCGAGGGCGATGAGGAGGACATTGCGCGGCCAGATGATCTTGTCGCAGCTTCCCAGCAGTAGATGCGCTGCCCGCCTAAATCCGAATGCGTGCGCCTCACGTGCTGGTGTCGGTGGGTCCTTGTACGGAGCTCAGCCTATACAAACCACAGAAAACACCTCACGTGAGCACTACACAAGTCACAATAAAGAAAAAGTACCGCCGAAAGAAAGTGTGCCAAGCGGCAGCACACTTCATTTACGTCTTCGACGGTTTAGCGACAGCTGCACTTCGATCGAAGGGATAAGGAGGGTACCACGGCGTCACCCTACTACCTGCAATTGTACGTCGTTGGCACGGGACACGCACGCACATGTCGAACGCACATCTGTAGCCTGAACTTCCCGTCAATCTACTACTAGTCTATTTTAATACTACACACACTTTACAGCCCTAATCAGTGTAATGACTAATGCTTTCTATCTGGAATCTAGAAATTTTCAAATAAACACGTTTGTGGATTGAAAAGTAAATAATTGCACGCGGAATGGTAAGGCAAGGTGGTACCCGCCATGTCGGTGTAAATCGCGCGTAACATTGATAAAACATTCCCAAAATAACACATTTCCTGGGTCGACGGGGCAATTAAGCAGATTTCACACATATTACGCATCTGATGTGTTCGCAAAGCAACGGAAATCAGTGGAAATATTTGGAAATTAGTTTAGATTAGCTTCGTAGAATTACCTGCTTCACAAATACCACCAACTCGAGAAAAACTGATATATTACATGTTTCAAAAACGAAATATACAAAAATTTACCACGTACGATATGGAGAGATGACAAAAGTACAATAGGAACATGCAAAACATCTTTATTCTCGCTGCATCATACGTTTATTAAAACAGGTCCCCCCCCTTCCACTAACAAAAGGTTAATTAGTCAATATCAGTAGACATAGCAGGGGAATACAACAAAACGTAGCAAAGCAGTATTTCGGAAGCTGTAAGCATTTCATGTGTTTATCATGAGTGAGTGAGACTTACTGTTTGCGTTCGGTTTTACTACTTCGCGAATGATTCATGCAAAATACGCCGGCCGCTGTGGTCATTACTCATTTCTCCATCACGCTCAAGATCGACTGTATCGACGTCTTGTGCATAATTCGCCACATGCGAGACAACTTTGCGTGCAGTTTGGGTGTTTGCCTGCTACTGTTTGAGGGCACTGCCACCGTCGAAACAAAACGCCGGCTGTGTTGTGCACAGTGTGATAACCGAATCAATAACAACGCGACGCCGACACGCGGAGAAGAGAGCGTGGTCACGAGCACCACACTCTCCGCCCGGCGCACCCACACTGCGGGCGCGAGTGGGTTTTGATAACGACCGAAGCGGGCCCCGTGGCCGTCTGTCTCTCTCTCTTTCCATTTCCACTCGGAACCGTCACCGAGCACGAGGAAAGTACTCTCTCCACGTGCCCGGTGGCACAGCGTGGAAAATTGCATCGTCGAGGAAAACACGCGAGGGTTTGATATGAAACCGACCGAAGTTTCTATCTCAGTTCTCCGGCTAAACCGGAACCAACTATCCTACACCAAATAGCAAAGCAACAGGAACAAGACGTTACGTGTAGCGCTGAGAAATGGAACTCCTCGAGGAATTGGAGTAGATGTGGAGAATCCAAATGGAAAAATTATGCCTATTATCTCCATGCAAGTCTAATAGTGGACATCAAAGTGCAACGGATGTGGAACGAATGTAATTGAAAGTTGATTTACGCACCTTAAACCGATCAATGAGGATCTGATTGAGCAGATCCGAGTGGGGTCGAGGGGTACTACGCGCATGGCCCCCTCGTCGACGGACAGCCGGCGGACTGTTGTCGAGATCGTCGCCCTGGGGGTCTGTTTCACCGTGTGACTCCGAGCTATTGTCGCCTCCGATGCCGCCGCATCCCGGGGCCATCTGAAACACCACGTCGGGGGGCTTGTTAGCACGCTGATACCAAACGAGCACATTCTTTTAGTACAACAAAGAGGAGATTATTTTGCAATAAAGAACCAGCCAAACCTGATATATACGGAAACATTGTTTTTGGTATTAAAATATTGCAGATTCCTGGCATGAGTTCGTGGAATACGCAAATAACCATAGGAAGTATTGAATTTTTTGTTTCCAATTACCGCACGTCTAAAAATACCCTGGGAGAATAAAAGCGTGGAATTTCAAGATAAAATATTCCTTCAAAAAAACGGCTGATTAAATATTAGAAAGTATAACATTGAGATCGAAAGTTACTGAAATAAAATTACACCCAAAAAACAAGAAATGCTTTAACGGTTTCTAGTCTACATGATATCAAATGATGTAAAATGATTGTATACAGTGTTTGTGGTCGTGTGTACATGATGCATGAGCCATGATCTGCCAGATACGTCATATTTCCATAATATTTACATGAATAACAGAAACAATGTAAAACGGCAACTTCATTCAAATAAACAGAAAGTGATATGTACTACGTATATACTTTGTAAAACAAATATTCAAAGCATCCGATTATAAGATAAGATGATAAGATGATGAATCAAAATCAGTATGGAATTATCCAAAAATATGCGTAATATACTTAAAATAGTATAATATACGTCAGGACAAGTATCTTACCAAGCTATTCTAGCCGCAGTCTAGTAAAAATTTATGAACATTAGTAAGTAGATCACGGAGTAGTTTGCATTATTCAATGATTGTATTAATGTATGATATAAAATTATTATCGGCATGGATACGTGGAAGTTAAAAGAGTTTGTGAGTGTCAAAGCTGGGGGATATGTGTCAAGTTTGAAATAGTTTCAAAGTAGAGAAAGAGGCGGACTATGATGAGGAATGCGATTTATAATGGGCGAAAAACTGACTCACCTCTATTTGGATGCCGCTATCGCCGCTGTTGCACTTCATGCTGCGTGCCGCTTTGTTCATCTTCTTCCTCTCCTTGCTAGAGCGCCAGATTAAAGGTCCGAACCTGGGAGATGTAAACAGCGATTAGGAACCACTCGGTCTCATCCAAAGGTACATTTGGGGCGGTCAAATTTGACGGCTGAGGGAAGGTCGGTCGTGATGGATGCGTCTTACCTGTGTTTCTGTTCGACGGGCTCGACATCCTTGGCGTCGTTGGTGACGCGCTGTGGCGACGATGCCTCCTCCTCGGAGACGACGATGTCGCCGGGTTCGGCGAAGCTATCGCCGAGGTCCGCCGACCCCACGCCGGCGCCATCCTTGCTCGTCCTGCTGCTGCTTTTCTGGAAACGCAGCGAGAAGGTTTTGCGGAATTTTTGCAATACACTTTCGGCATTACCTAGAACATTCAGCGTGTCAATACGGCGTCTACCTGAGCAACTAGCAGCAAGTAAACAACACAACAAACTATATAGATATACAAAAAAGAAGCGAGAATAATTAATGCAACTGCAAGTACTTGGACAAAAACAGCCGGTTGTGTTGAGCACTTCGCGCGATGTGTAAATCACGCTCAAATTAAAATCCATTTTATATCTAAAATTAATCACTTTAATTCACGTTAATCACTTTATGGGTGGTCGTTCGCTAACGTTTCATGTTGCAAGGATTGTGATCCTCTCGGCGACTGATTGCAAACTAGTAGACAAAACGCAAATACACGCATTGCTGGACTAGTTGGATGATAAAATACAGAGCTGTCTTTAGCTAAACCCGGCGAAAATAGCCTTATGCAAGGCTGAAGTGCAACGCTAGTCCAATTCAGTTTGTTTGCGATTTGTTTGCCGCACGTGTGAATACGGTCTTCACGCTTCTGCATTTCGCGTTTAATCTTTGCTGATCTGCGCATTTTATGCGACAGTTGCCACACGACACGACACGACGCACATGCATATAAATTTAACATAGTGTGCAACTGTAACCGTATGCGTTACTCACGTTATTTTTCTAAGAAACTATTATTTTATCAACACCGAAATATAATAAAGCAAAAATTACTTAGTCGAATTAAAAAGAAACTTGTTAAAAATTTATATAATCTGGTCATATTATTTTTTGCATAGCAATTATAGTAGAAAGATCTAAAATAAAAATCATTTCGTGGAATAGTTAAAAATTAACAATATGTTCCCAGGAGCTTTTGTCAAAAATGGCTTGGTAGAAATAGAAAGAAATTACTAAAAAAATTAACTGAACAGAGAAACGTGAGCTGAACAGAGAAAACAGGACTGAACAGCGAACATTTGTTTGTAAATATATTAGTAAACGTAAAGATCAAGAGTTCGTAGACTTTTTGGCAGTTGTTGTTAAGTACTTGCAGCTAAAGCAGTTTCTCTTAAAATTCAAAGCGCGAAAGCGTTTAATAATGTCGATAACTCACCGGAAAATTGTTTGCGGCCTTCCTTCGCCTGCTGGCCGGCGCTGTTCGCGCTCTTGTACTTCCTGCAAAGTCGAAGCAAATGTAAGCGAAAGGAGAATTTAATTACAAGCATTTTGGGCGGTAGGCAATACAAAGAAACGTACAGCAACTTATCCGCCGCGCTGCGTTGATGAATTTGCTAATTTTTCGGCAATTGCTAGCAAAGAACAGCAAAATTGGAAAACTTACCTGCTGCCATCGCGATCTTTACTGTCGATCAACTGCGGCGTTGAATTCGCTTTCGCACGTCGATCTCCTGAAGACGGCGAACGCCTGCGATTACCATCGTGAAGAGGCTGGAAGGGAACGCGGAAATTATTCACATGTTTGCAAATTCTTTATCATGCAACTTTCTAACAATATCTTATGATTGGTAATTTTGATATGCTAAAATTCCTTTGAGTAATCGCTTTGTGATACCAATTAACCGCTATCGCTTTGAACCGGTATAATTGGGGACTGATTGTTGTCAATTAGAGATTTGATTAATAAATGGTGTACGCAATTATGGGAAGAAAGGGCGACCCATACGGGTTTAACACGGTGTTTGTATAATTTTACAGTCCGCTCGTTTGCTGTAATTGAATTCCGTTTACGGCTGTGATGTGCGGTTGTGGGTAAATATGCCAGCGTTTGTTTATTAACAATAACTGTCGTTATAAGCTACCAAGCTAAGGGTGAACCAATAAAACGAAAAATAATTTGTAAATTGAGAATGTTTTTCGAATCGAATTGGAAACCCCAATATTATGTATTAATAGGTATATTTGACAATCATCTGACTGATATTTACCACTTTGAAGTAGTTTGTTTGAAACAGAATTTGGAAATTATATTTTTTCAAGTACTCTGATTAACAACTGTAATAAAGCAATTCCTTAAACGAAATTGCAATTAACCATATTGGCATAAAATCCTGGGGAATATATTCAACTATCAGGTTCAAAAAATCGATATTTTCTCTTATTTCTTAAAGTTCATTACATTAAAAATGGATGCAAATTTCCAATAAAAATTACAAGAATGACGAAGTTATAACTTAGAGTTATTTATTGATTGAATAAAAAATGTCTTGAAAACCACTCAACGATGAAAGCTGGAAGATATTGGTAATTATTATGTACATAATTATTCAGTGCTTGTCATAAGATTTTTTTCTTCTATCGTTGGTTTTCTTTGAAAAACGTAAAGTTCAAACGCCCGCCATTTTGTAAAAATCGTCATTTTCAATAGCCCATAATGCAAATGTCGATTGACAAAGATTAGATACACATGATTTCTGACGAAAGCCACTTCTTACTTTTCTGGTCTCATTTTACGGTACTTCACAGACAGCTCTGCTATTTTTTTAATAAAAAAAAAACAGTAAAAATGAAAGCGTATACTTTGACCTAAAAATACCGATGCAATAGTTTAAATAGTTTCCCTTAAAAATAAAAAGTACATTTTTCCTTCTAATAAATGTGTGAAATGTTAGATAATGTTATGAAGCAGTGAAATATACAGCTCTGTTTAACATTTCCCATTTTAATATATAATAGCTTTTCAATTTCAACTGTATTTATATGCGTTTAATAATAATAAAAATGTATAACACATATTTGAAAGCTTGCACTAAACGTAATGACTCATAAAATGGTGCAAAGTTAATGTTAACGTAAATAATCGAAATAACCCGAAATATGCAAAAATAACATACGTACGGTGAAGTAAATAATCATTGGCCAATCTGAATTTTGCTGTTACATTTGCACCACACGCACTTCAACAACACGGAAGCGAAATTTTGCACAAAAGTTATTAAATTCCCCGTCGGTATATGAAACATCAAATATCGATGTTTGATGCACACCCACGCTGAGTTCACGCTCGACTGGACAAAACGCAAGTAAACATGGCACACATTCGCGCCCACCGCGGTGCGGCTTTTGTTTTACGTGCAATTTCGAATAATAAAACGCGTCCGCATTCGTCGACCAAACTCGTAGTTGTAATGGATCGTAACAAATATTCTATCGTATGTATTTAGGTAAGTGGATGAATTGAGCCGGCGTGAGTTGAGCGTGTACGCGACTCTTTCAGGTGGGATTCGGAATTGGACGTGATTGAAAATTTCACGGGCATGCATAGCAAAATTGACGCGTTGTTTTTGGGCATTTCTAGTGCGTGCTTTCGCATGTACTTTTGTTGATTCATTGTGAGTGAACAAACAATTGTCGATTACTTTCGGGGGGTATTGATTATTAATGAAGTGTCATACTGGGGTGAATGATATATTGATATATTGAATGATATATTATCCAATTTAAGATCAGATGATTGGGGATTAGAGATGAGCACGTCATTTAATTTTAAGGTTAGTTAAGTTCATTCTCAAATGTACCTAACTAGCTGTAAAATTTAATAAAACAAACTTCATTTTTGGGAATTTCGTACTACCGTCTAACGAAGTGAATTAAAGCAGTTGTGTGCGTTGAAAGAATTTGCAGGGTTCGAACTCCAGAATCATTACCAAAACTTTACCAAATTCTTAGGGCCCGCATAAAAAAGGTAGCAAAGTCAAGACAAATAAAGAACAAGGTTCATACAGTTATATATTAATAATCTTGATATTGGGTATCGAACTAAACTTTGATCAATTTGGGCACATGAATAATAACTAATAAGGTATGTAAATTATTCTCAAATAATCATGTTGCTGTAACATGCAATTCGGCTATGAAGATGAGCAAGTAATCACAGAAACAGATCGGTCAATGCGGTTCCATAAATTTCGCATTAATCGAAGGTCGAAGCAATAGATTTGTTCAACACGTGCTCTTGCTCATGCTCTTGTAAACTTCATAAAAAACGCATCTTATAAACTAATCATTGGGAAGTCAAGAAATGTTAATCAAATACAAGATGGAAAACAAAATAACAAAGTGCGTTTAATTGCAGCTTACTTAATAGCTACCGACGTTTAACATGTCGTTCACTTAACTCTTGCGTTTGTTTTATTGGCATGAGGGGTTTTTACGACATTATCGGCGTGAATACCGGCATTGTTTAAGTTTGATCTTATTTTTGTAGCATTTTTGTTCTCCCATTCATTATACCAACTGCAAATGTCAATATGCAACATAATGACGTAGCAGTTCTGGCAAAGTTCAGCATATCCATGATTCCACTTAATGCTCGAAATATGAAAATCGCAGCGTGCTCCCAACACGACCAAATTGGGCCAATTTGGGCCAAAAGTTAAAAATAAATATAAAGTGTTAAATAAAAAAATCTATCCCTAAAGTTGAAACGAAACACATTTAATAAAAAACAAATGTTAAACTTAGATTATTAGTTACTGAGGTACATGTCGCCAAAAAATAAAGAACCAAGGCAAAAACCATAGAGTAAAATAGATTGGATGAAATATTCATAGCTCACGTATTGTACCTAAGTTTAACATTTGTTTTTTATTAAATGTGTTTCGTTTCAACTTTAGAGATAATTTTTATTTATTTAACTAAACTATAATCGTCTTGGTTCGATCTACAATGACTATTAATTTATGCAAATTATCCTCAAGTAATCCCGTTACATCGTCATGCAATGCGACAATGAAGTTGAGCAAGTTATCACGCAAATGCAACATCGATTGTGGTCCCATAAATTTCCCCATTAACCGGAAGACAAAGCAATAGATTCTCTCAAGAGCTGATGTCGCATCTGCACTTGACAAATTCAGGACGATTATTATTGCAACATGTCGCAATAGAGAATACACATGAATCCCATGTCACTCCCTTGTCCTCCTACCACAGCGAACCTATTCAACTATATGCATCCGACCTCTCCTAAAAGACCTTCTTCGAGTATAAAATTTACCGGATTACATATAAGAACAAAAGCTTTTGTGCATTGGGACAATGAGCACTTCCTGTTTGCATAGTAGCGCTCTTACACAGCTAGAAATATTCAAAAGGAAGTTGAAAACTTTGTGTTTTGGGAGGCCCTGAGTATGATCCGCACCATGGCGCGCGTATAAACGACCCGATTTACACACAAATCCACTGATATCACAGAGAGAACGGAGCGCAACGTGCATATAATAGCAATCCCACTTCGACATTGTGTTTAATGAATTTCAAATAGCCCAGGACAAACAGTACGCGGGCGGAGAGGACTGACTCCAACACACTTGGGCGCCACATTTGCATTTTCGGACAGTTCCACTGAACATTGACGCGATTGAAATCGGAATCTCTGCTTCTGACATGATTATTTCGTGATTACGTCTGGATTGTGAAGTTGTCCTTACTATAAATAGTGTTTTTTAGCTTACCGTGACAGGAGCCGTTTGGGAAGTTTCGATCGGTGTGCGTCGTCGAAACCCGGGCGAGGAGCCAAGACTTTCGGTACCACGTCGCCTCCATGGGAACTGACCTCTGGAAAATAAAAGTCGACATGTTAAAGTGCCGAAAATACCTAGAGAGGGTCAAAGGTTCGATGAAAATTAGAAGACTCCCCGAAGGTTGCAAAGATAATATTGACTCCTCGACCTTCTACCACCTTCAAATAACTCTATAAACGCTAAAAATAAATATTTAATTTAGATTAATAGACGCTTCAAAAAAATTCACTTTTCGATGCTTTTTTAAAAAGTTCAGACATGTTTGTTTTATGTGTTGCTGTGCTGTCTACATCACGAAGGATGGCAATTCCCTTTGACAAATCGATCCCTATAGATTCCCATTGAACATTGGACCGTGTATGTGCCAACATTTTCAGCCCAAGAAGCCCGAATCGGCACAATTCCCCTCCCACGATTGTAATTAAACTAAATCGAGCAAATCCTAATATCGACCAAAGTGGCAATAAAAGAAACGCACTTGCATTTGCATCTGCTTTATTACGGTCGCTCCGCTGCAAAATCTAGGAAAGAATTGAATTTCGATTAGGTTGGAAGCTCCTGAAAAGTGCTAGTTTTTGCACTATTTACCATCAACCTGATGCTGAGAACCGAATTAAAATCAAATTATAATTAGTAAAATTGACTAGGCGCTTTTTATGGCCCGGCGAATATTGGCAGTAATACAGGAAGCCGGATTTTCGGGTGCTCGCAGTGATTAATTTCGCAACAAAGTTTAATTATGAATGGGAGTATTACGTGATTAAGGGATCAAACCTCAAATAGGAACGGGAAATAAATCATTATTGAATTTCCTGTTATAGACGAGTAATATTTATTTATTAGCCGTTGTTTGATTAGGATCTGTTTGTCAAGTTATGTTTATGACGTGATTATATGTCAGTATTTATGACATCATGGTAGTAAACTGGGATTAACTTTCCAAAAGCTTATACTTCTTTACTTAACTAAAGCCCTAAAAGGTATTAACCAACTTGCCAGGTAGTAGAATTATCCCAAACCTGCGTAAGTAATGGCTATTTTATTTTCGGATTTCCGTACAACGTTGTTGGGAGGACAAAACACAAAGGATCCGAGGAAAAGCGGAAAACCCTCCCGGTTTTTATTCAAATTACGCATTAATTGGATTAGTATCACCGAGATACTAACACCCAACACATTGGAAAATGGCTTTAAAAATTGAAATGCATCCTAATTCAGTATTATATCCGCCTGGAGAAAACGAAATTAAAAAAACGTAAAAAAGTGTCGCGTGTCAACCGTGTTATACCCTCTTCCCCCGGAGACGGTATACATTTTCCACTTATCATAATTCAACCATTTTACATCGATTTTCACCTGGGCGTTGAAGATATACCGATGTATGTGACATTTTAATAATCCTCGGCGCGGCGCCGCGCTGAATAACAAATCCGAATTTGAATTTAGAATCAGGTTAAGTTGTGCTTAAGCTATGTGTATTTATAACCGCGCCAGACTTGCAGGCACTCGTTAGGCGAAGAAATATAGTCATCACAGCCACGCAGCCCGCGTTAATTATCGCTTTGATCTTGTTTCCTATTTGTGTCCGTGCCACTCGCGCACACATCCCATGACAAATTAGACAATCGCTGAGATACACTGGGCAAATATATATCTTTGGACTTCTCCGACAGCAAACACTCATAAAAACGGTTTAATAACAAATAACAGCAAAATAAATATAACACCGAAAAAGAAAGTAGAAACAGTAAAAGTACGCTATAATTCGTCTGTTATTGATAAATATGTCAACGGCAAAGTAAGGCAATAAAACGCACACTTTATGTGCGGAGGCTTTTTATTCACGATGTATATATTGTTTTTCTGTGGTGAAATAAAATAGGTACTTTTATTGTAATAAAACGCTGGCGAACATTCCTCCCACCCACTGGTCGTAACCGATGTAAAAATATCTCGAAAACAGGAAGGACTTGAAATTGAATATTCTTGAAAAGTCTTTTAGATGTAAAAAGACTTGTAACGTAAATAGTTTAATTATATTGCAAAATTTTGAAAAATGTAATCGTGAACTATTCTTGCAAGAGTATTGTAAGTTATGGTACAACTATGTATATTACGGATGAAAGTTTAATCATATTGTGTCATATTTTGAATGGTTTATTATGGTTATTAAATCATTACTATCCAATTTGCGGATCATAAAATATAATTTAAATTAAAGCAATCACAATTATCTGAATAATAGCATACTATCTTTGATTACTCAAGAATAAATAATCAAATATTAAACATTGAACAATGATATAAATTCTAAGTATTATTATATATCATATTAAATAGCTTAAAAAGCTTAATTAACCTTGGAAGTACTCAATTTTTCAACAACGATAACTATTAAATCGTAAGTAGTTTATGTGTTGAAAAATATCTTGGAAACAGGAAGGTCTTATAATTGAATATTCCTGAAAAGTCTTTAAGATTTAAGAAGACTAGAAAAAGCATAATTATTTAAATTTTATTTATTACTAAGTTTTAAGATAATGTAGTCAGAACTTTTTCTGCAAGAGTAGTATGGCATCTATTTTGTACAACATATTATCTCAATAATAGCATACTATCTTTGTCTACTCATGAATAAATAATCAAAGATTAACCATTGAATTGTTATAATAACAGTGAAGTACTAAGTCTTATTAGAAATCATAATGCAGGCAATTACAATTAGAAAATCTTAATTAATCTTGTGCGCACTTAATTTCTCAACTTCAATTAATAAATTATAAGTTGTTTATGTATTTAAAAAATCGATGCTCGGAAAATTAATTAATCTGTTATCATAATCCACTTTATTATACGCTGCAAAGTCAAATGAACTTTTCGTTCCTTCGCGAAATGATTAATCGTCTTAGCGCATTTTCCCAACGAAGGTAGTATTTAAATGCGCACAACTTATCTACAAGTTAATACCTTTCAGCTTGAGAAGATCTCATTCTAAAACTTTGCAACTAGTTGAACACTGGTAGTCTTCCGAAATATTCCCATGGCAAAATTTGCTACAATTTAAATGAAGCCATCTGCCTTTTCAGATTTTACAAAAAAAAGCTCCAGTTCCTAGTATGCTGTCAAAACGTGGAAATTTGCAGGTAAACATACAGTGGGCTGATAAAAAAACAGGCTGATACAGTAGAAACTTGTGTGCAATGGAATGCACATAAGTTTCTACTGTATCAGCGACGTGACGCTGTGAGAAGCTGCAAGTGTCAGTCACCTGAACAAGATGCATTGTAGCAGCAACATGCATTGATTCCGACATGCCCCGAGGTGAAATAAACATGCGGGATAGCAGCTGTGCCATCATATAATCTTGCCCAGGAGGATGAAAAACATTTTCGAGGAAACTAGTTCACATGGATAGAAAATTGTACATCAAACAAGAAAATTACAATTTCCAATATCAGGTATTAACTGAAGTCGTCCCCTGAACCAATTATACTGGTTTCGAAGCATCCTGTATAATAATAGTGTGACAGTGGAATTCCGTGAGAGATATATTTCCATGGCGCAAATAAAACTCGTTCTATTTTTACAGTTGGTGTCCAAAAATGTTGTTTGAGATCTTTAAATCTTTGTCTGAAATTATTTTTAGCTTAGGCTTTAATAGATCTTCTTTTGGTAATTTAAATTGATCCTATTTGGAATGTTAGGAATTAAGAGACATCATTTAGATTTTTGTAGATATTTTTTAGGTTCTTAGAGGTTCTTACTAAAGAGTTTTACAAAGAAGCACTTAACAGAGATAATACTAAACAATTAATTACCTTCAGAAAATAAACAACTCCAAATATCTTCTCTTTTGTCTTGAAAAAACATTGCGCAAGTCTATGTAATTTGTGTATAGATAATTTTTCTTTTTCGAGCCTTTGAAGTGTCATTTTCTATCGGTAGGCGGTCTCTCATCTCGTGAAGAAAGCGTAGCACTTTTAAGCAAATACATACTTTTCCTTAAAAACAAGACGTCGATGATTAGATACACAAATAGACGTTACTTGGAAGAATGTTATCTGTGAACGTCGTAAGCAAAAAGGCGGAGACGCTTTGCGTTTAAAGTGCAGCACGTGCAAATGAAAGCTGGTGCAGTTTATGTTTAGTCAACGGTATCCACGAACAGCTGACGACAGCTGCGCACCAACGTAATATTGTCTATTTTCCGCAAAGTTGACCGTTTTCACGACATTCCGAAAATAACAACGTCCCGACCATATTTGCGTAGCGTCTCTACGATGCCACCTTTTCATATTTTCTCATTTCGGCGCTCCTCTTTCGGCATGAATTGTGAATACGCAGCATTATATCTTCATTCACTTGTAAATGTCGGAATTGTATGTATGTTATTCCAGCTCCACGAACGTAAAAGTAAAAAACTTCGCCCGAGTGATAAGAAGACGAAGTCGGCGGCATCGGGCGCGACCCAAACGATTTCATCTCAATGCATTGCATTGAATACCGTCGCATTGTGTATTTCCTAGTGTTACCGTGCTGTGCGTACCTGTAGGTGATATACAAGTGGAAAAGGAAGATAAATACGTGCACGTGTATGTACACGTGGCAATCTGGTAGCCATAAAATGTGATACGGCGCATATATTTTTCGCAATATCTTTTTAAACTACATTTATTTTTGCAAAAAAAATAACGGGTAGCTCTTTGTCTCTTCTCTTAGTAAACGCCATAATTTTGAAACACTAGAAACGGTATTAAAATAAAATGTAATAAGGCATATATCTTCGGCAATATATCTCTTTAAACTACATTTATTCCTGTAGGTAAAAGTGTAAATGAAACGGATGGCGTCATCTTTTTCTTAATTTTTACACATTTTAACAACAGCTACGTTATAATAAATAAATGACATAATTCAATTAAGTATTCAATTGAAACGTGCTGTGGCACATATCTTTTGATAATTCTTAGACATGTTTTCAAAATATTCAATTAACATTTTCATTCTGCAAAGAGTTTTTGCCATTTAGTTAGTTTAATGCCAAGTTATTATCACTCAATGTCACAGTTGCCATCTAGGCAATACAAAATTTTCAATTAATACTACCGTTATGTTTGACGTCTTCGACACCAGAAGAGAAATTTTATCCAAGCCAGTCATGCATATGAATTTCTATTCTCATAAGCACCAAATAACACCAGCCGATGCAATTTCTCATTTTGTTATTAGCAATCTGTTATTGTCTTCATATTATTGCAACGATTCGGCGATAGTAAAATGGTCGAAATTAAGTGCCATTAATAGCCAGGAAAAATGATAACCTCCTCGAAGATAAATAAGAATTTCCGGCAAAGCAATTAAAAGAAACGACCAACCGAAAACTAGTAAAATGTGGCCAGAGTAGTTCGTGTATATTCACAAGATGCGCCATTATGGTGCCCCAATTTTAATACGACTATTAATTTTACGAGAGCAACGGAAAAGTTTGCGACGATGATATGTGAGGGGCTGTAATTACGCTCGAAGTTTACGATCATGCATCGGGAGCGATGCGCGACTTTGCAAATGTGCCAAGTCAGTGTAAAATTTCCGGAAAATGTCGGCGCTTCGAGCGCTGCATTACACTGTGAACCTAATGGATTGCGAGCGGTTATAAAGCGAGCAGGTGGTTATCTCGTTAAAACCGGCCAACCACTAATGATTCCAATACAAATAAGTGCTAATAATGCGTGGGTGCAAGATGAGCAGAGTCCAGACACTGACATGATAAACGACGCCACAGTTTTTGCCAAGTGCGAAAATTAGCTTTGACGTCGTTAAGCTAGTTCCCAGACGTGGCCAGATTGAGTTATACTGTATCGAAACTTATTAGAATGGTTTTACATCAAGGAAGCATAAATTCCGATGTAATTGTTGTAATTTCACACTCACTGGAATAGCGAAATATCTCAAAAGACCTTTGGCAGTATGGCGTTGCGATTAATTACCCTAATTAATCTAATTAGACTTGGCATACAGCAATCGCGTGCGGTGCTGGCGGGCGGTACCCCTGGGCGCATTGATTAGCATTTATGATATGCAGAATGTGGCGAATGTGTACATATTTCAAACGTGCTGCAATCAATCTCGCATGTGAAATCGGCGCGGCGTTAAAAGTGCGTCACATATTTAACGGCAACCAACGCAACGGTCAGGCACGCACTATTTGCGTAGGGCTCATGACAGCGGATAACGTGACGTGTACAAGTGCATTTCAAGCGCCATCTATATGATTGACATCAAGTAGCCACCAGTTTTAATAAAGTATAGTGTGTATAGTGTGTAAAGTGTAGTAATATAGTTGTTTTTATTTCAATGCCGTGTTAATCACCTTACTTCAGTGTATCGGTCTCAGGAATAGAAGCAAAACTACATAAAAATAAATTGATGAAAAGTTCACCTTAACTTCACATCGTCACAATAATATAATTTGCACATTTAAAGCTATAGATACATCTCTATCATACACAAAGTAAACTAGAGACAATCCCATAACGGAAGTTCAAAGTTTCGTTCAACTTGCAAATAGAAAGAAGCATACAATGCGCGTAATCACCATAGCCACCCCGACTCGCTTTGTGCAAAGTAACAAAATACCCGCTGCCACCGGAAGGCAGCGCAAACGCATAGTAGTTCTGGGTCATTTTGTAGATCTGCACAACCAAGGCAAGCAGCTTTGCCCGCTTCAGCGTTATCAGTGTATGCATGTGTGTTGTTGCAGCTGCGTGCGCATGTGCACAGTAAGTAATTTGTACATTGAATGCGTGTTTGTTCCTTGGGGGCGACTACTATTGCTACCATTTTTCCTTTGAACCTGGCCGCCGCGTCACGTTTGCATTCGGGCGCGCGTGTATAACGGGAAGTTCGGGACGTGGCACCAAACACACTCACACCGCCGCAGTCATTCGTGTCATTTGTTGGAAAACTCGCGTATTTGTTCAAGTAATGACTATTCATTATTGTGTTTTGCTGCGGAGAGTTGGCAAAACGACGACCGTGGAACGAAGTACTTTTACTGCAGTTTAATTTCCTAAATTGTCGAACAATTTCAAGATGCTTTCTTTCCAGCGTTTCCTGAAGTCGAGCTGAAATCTCTTAAAAGCTGTGAATTGGTCGAGGGTTGTGAGACAAAGGAAGATTGATGATGTCCAATCAGCGTAATACTTATTTCTTAATCTTAGGGCTTAAAGAGTCGATATTGATTTCAAAGAGAATTTTCTTTGCCTACATTAGGAATAAGAATAGGTTGCGTTATTTCAGTAGACACTATTAGCGAAAGTAAAATTATAAGCCGTTTGGAACTTAACTACAAAAACCGCAGCCGTGATCTTAGTCCAACGAAAAAGTCGGCTAGCATACTTTTTAATGGGGAATTACATTGGAAAGTGCTAATTATTGAACGGAATGTATGAAATTGGTGTTAGAAATTAAAGATTGCTCAGGACAGACTATTAAAAATATGCAAATGAAAATCAATTATTAATTTCACAGTTTGATTACTAATTTCAAAACAATTCTAAATTAGTCAAAATTAGGTCAAAAACGTAATTTTGTGATTCTTTAAATTCCAGAAAAATCCGTTGAAACTACTAAGAAAATTTAACCTTTATCTTTATTGTTAAAGCGAAAACTAGAACCTGGCTGTATAAACTAGAATACACCGTGAAAACAACATTTTCTCAAACGTCGGATCAATAAACAACGTAAATGTAACATGAAGACGAGCGCGTCGCGACGTGCCAGAAAGTTCGCTAAAATTCACCACCAGCAAACAAGACACAATTGCGGGTGTCAATCAAGCCAAGCATAAAATTTCCAAAACCCGAAACTCTCCCGGAAATATTCATGCCTCGACCCGCACAAAACTCCAGCCGCCAACAAATCTAATTAGATTCAAATTAAGATATGCGCGGCTCTACTTACAATCGCGTTAATTAAGCCCAAATTTCAGGGTGTTAATTAAAAACTGGATTACAGGATTTTATAAATAAACCAGCATTTTTTAAATTTTGTTAAGAATCGTGTTTGTTTGCAGAATGTTATTTTCAAAATTATAATTAACAAATAATTTCATATTAATAACGACGTGGTAGGCATACAAACACGAGCTGGCCACTCAAATACATTGTAATTTTGGGAAAGCCAAACATTTCACCATGGCATGGTAACATTGTGTTAATTTTGGCCGGCCAGGCTTAGTACTCAAATTTTCGCTCAACATTAACCTCTGCTTTTTGATGTAGGTACACATGTATTAATATTTATGGAGCGGAACACAATGGCAATCGATTTACCACCAGCTTGTTGTAACTACGCATGTTCGATGGCGAAAAGTCCCCAAGCTGGAGATTACACAAATCCGCCGCAGACGAAACTGATCAAATTTCCACTTGGCTTAATGGGAGTTCCAAAACTTGACTTAAGCTTAGTTCGTTTTTATCTCAAAATCTAGGAATATATAGATTTTGGGCCAAAAAAATCCCAGTTATAAAAACTACCTTAAAATATGAATCAAAAAGTTAAATATTCAAATGAATAACTTTTACGAAGTAAAAAATAATCCGCTGTGGAGCATTAAAAAAATGTACAAAAAGTTGGTCTGGCGTTAATTATTTCAAATGGAATTTAAGCAAGTCCATTAAGCGTATAATTTAATACAAAAAATCCTCCTGTTCATGTATATTTTAATAAAAAAGTAATACTTTGAGGCGATTTGGGTGCTTTTATTATGATATACGTTTGATATTAAAAGCAAGTTTCAACAATCTGAAAATAAATAAACTTTTCATTATCATTCAAACAAAATGTGGCACGTATGTGTCAACGAGCGGTTATCTCGCTGGGAAAAACGCTTTTACTCTTTTTCCTGTTGCCTCCCAGCCACGTGATTCTTTGTAGCGAGCGTAGGTTTTGGGGGTGTATATGTTACAAAGAACGTCTAGTGTTTTTACAGCCGCATCGTATATTTTTATGATGGTCGCTGTAATAATGTACACACAGTCATGCGGCGTAATACAAATTGTTGCTTTGCGACGGAACAGCTCGCTCGTGTGGAACTTTTTTAAACACCTCCCACCCCCAACTGGAGACGGTTCGTCTCGGTGAAATTCCGACAGCTTCATGCATCATAGATGTGGGCTGAGGGGAGCAGAAAGGCTAATGTGTGCTATTAAATTTACTAAGTTGTGCCATCACGGTGAAATATAGATGACCTGAGGTGGTGTAAATGAATTTGGGGAGGTTATAGTGCACTAGGTCATTACTGTTTCAATGGAAAAGTATCTTTCGACTGAGGAAAGTCAATATATTATACTAAAGGATATAAAGGATTATAGAGTATAAAGGATTATAGAAAATGCTTTTATACAATTAATTAATATTATGGCGTAAAAAAATAGATTAACCAAAGTGGGATTAAGAAAACTTCGTCACCTCTACCAATTCGTGTCTACTAATGATAGAATGATAGAAATTGATAAAAAGAAATATGTATTCACAGGGCCATTCAAATCTGTTTAAACTTCTTCCTATGAAATATTATAAAGGTTATAATATGTAATAAGAAGTCAATCTTGAAAAAAAAAATATGATTGAACAGATTGTTTCTAAGAAGAGATGTAATTACAATGGAAGCTGGTGGACGTGACGACGCCGGTCATATATTTTCGACTTGAAACCAGGTTGAAATTGCCGAAAAATCTACCTGAACCATCGATGGCTACAGGTGGGCCAACCGTAAAACCCAAGGTAAGCAAAAAATAAAACCAAAAAGATCGGAAGGTTTGAAAGATAGTCCTATATTCAAAGGACATGTGGTCCCAAAGATGTTGCTTCAATAGTGCATCGATTATAAAAAAGCGTGGCAGCTGCCAAAAGCTTCCAACTTCCACGAAATGCATTAAAAAGCGCATATGTTCTATACTAAGAAATTCTAATATACATCCCTTGCGATCACCAGCTGACGAAATTTCGTATCTTCACAGAGCATAACCAAATCATCCAGCTCCTGATAATAATCGATTCGAACCTGATTGTTTCACGTACATCAACCTAATGAAGTACATTGATGGAGCGTTGTTCGAGGGCACTCGAGCAAGCAAATGAAGGTAGAACAACGTATAGCTTATCCCATCGATAGATGATCGAATTTCCTACGTTTCACAAGTTCATCGATCCATGAATACGAGAATAAAAAATATGCTTTGTGAATGTGACAAATAACTTGTAAGTACGAAAGCAAGGCTTAGAATTGCATTTTGTTGAATTTGGGAGAAACGATTTAATTATCGTAATCCAATTTTCCGAATTTGGTTTTTGGGAAACCCAGGAATCCAGTTTGGAATAGTCATACCAAACCAGATTCCCTCTTCGTAGTCGCGAATTGCAATATATATTTGACCACATAACACACCAGCGTCCGGCAAATGCAATCACAGGCTACAAATGTTTTCCAAATGCCTTTTCCCCTACCGAAGTTATTGGAAGCAATTTCCGCCCAGTGCCCGCCACAATTGACTGTTATTGATCAACTATGCGCAAACGATTGGTTTTAATTACAATTACAAGAGCGAAAAATATTTCAGTTTTCCGGAAAAATAACAACTAGAAGCCATTTACCAATATTTGAAACTATGGTTGAACAATGAAATGAAAATTTGAATATTATTTTGAGATTTTGAGATTTATTTCTTTAAATTAACTTATTGCCTTTGTTTCCAAAAGAAAGCTTTTGGAAACAAATGACTTCGAGGAATGGTTAATGTTTTATTTATATGCATTTGTTTCTGGTCCCTTATACCAGGAACTTAGCCTTTGTTTTGTTAGCTGGATGGCACATAACAATCATATATTTCTTTCCGCAGTAGGAGGTAATGTATCTGCATATGTTTAAGATATGAAGAACAAAGGTTTTGAGGCTTATAACTTAAGACAGTAGTTACTAGAAAGTATGAAATAAATTTGGGATATTCTTACATGGTTGCTCTTCGGAAAGGTTTAAGTTTCTTCGCATCACCACTGGTGAAAATCGACGTGCAGATCGTCCTTGTGGTTGCCAAACAATCAACGGACGCGCATCGAATGCCATTCATTACGCTATCACTCCTTAGCGTATACATTTTATTCCACAATTTTCTTTTATATTGAGAAAGCGAACCCAAAACTACTCCATCACTCCCAAAGTAAAGTAGATGCGCCAAGCAAAGAGATCAGTTGATTCTGATTGCATCCGAGGATTGAAATCGAAGAATTTCACATGCGCACTGCACCAAACCGCAAGACGTCCGAGTGGAGGTCGCGTTACCACAAGCACATCAAGCACAGCACTCAAACTATTTCTTACTCTTCTGTTTCACTGCACATCAATTGCGTGTGCATCTACGAAGGAGAGAAAAAGGTGCGGAGGCAAATTACATCATCGCCGATGCAATGGTAGGTGCTGGTTCTCGTGTTAGTATTTTTTCCTGGTTTTCTTTGCACTAAATTACACTCGATGGAACGACCTGCACTGCGTATGCGCACACAACTGGACCAAATACACCGGAGCGAAGAAGACTAGGCTAGGTGAATACGGATTACGCGATGGAGTGAACAGAGCGCAGATGCACGCGACTGATGCACTCGGCTCGGCGCACGCCGAAGGAAGACTGAGCAACGAAGGAAACCGTGGCCAGTACTGAGCAGGCTGATTGTGAGACAGAGTGCGCATCCAGCTGGCACCGACACCAGCCTTGCTGGTATGTTTTGGATTACGTTTGGCTATGTTTAGGCTATACACTCGTGCGAATCCGGTGGTTTTTCAGAAAGAGAACCAAAGCACCGACTGAGTAGGGTTTCCTCATCGAATGTGTGACTGCACCGGCCGATTGCACCTCTTTCCGTTCTTAAACAGCTGTTATCTTGACCGGTGAAATTCGAAGACCGATAAGGCAACATCGATTTACATTTTATTAAAATTTATTAGACTTTTAGTACCTTGCAGATACGACTTCTAGGCATACGTTGGCCGAAACGCGCTCCGACCGCGTGCTTTACGTACTGCCGAAAATCGGCAATATCCACGTAGGCTCCCTGAAAGCGATGCCATGTCGGGTGCTGAAGTCGGACGACTTCGCTCGCGAAATGTGCAAATCGATGCATGTTTGGAAGTCTGGCACCTGCCAATTAGTGTAAATTGCAAATTTGTGTAGCACGTCAATCCGAGTGTCCCTCATCTGCGTTCCACCCACAGACCTGTAAACCTGGCCCTGGATAAACCTACACATACCGGAGTAGTCCACCGAGCTCGGCGCAAAATTGAATACTTACTCTGGAAATGCACCTGGAAGCAGATGAAAATTGTTCCGGCATCAAACTACCATGTGGATAGATCAATATCAATTCACATAAAAATATTGTTGCTAAATAAACGCCAATTGGATAAATCCGAAATTTTGGTTGGTAACTGAACTAACAAAAAGTTACAAACTATATTTATACACGCCAACAGCAAATATGCTGATTTAATATTCGTCCGTCGGATCAGTGGCGACTGTAAACAAAAGTTCAGATAGATGACAAACACGAGAAAATGCAATTTTCCGACTTTGGGATATCGCGTGCAGCGGGTTTGCATAATTTAATTGCGTTGCAGTTTAAAGTTGAATGTTCCGATGCCACCCTCACATTTTCTCTTTTTTCGCGGCTCAAATATTGATATAAGCAACTTCCTGTGCATGCATGACTGCGGCTGCTTCCAGAGCGGAATTCACGTGGAAGTCGGGAGTTTCTCGGCGTGCTTTGTCGCTCTCACCACACACTTCTTCCAGAGCTCAATGTGAATATAAGTGCTCTAAAATACCAATCTCTGGGGCGTTTTATAATTGCCACGAGCAGATGTTCAAGTGAGGAAGAACGGGGATGTGGATATTCCGAGTCATCCGAATTCCATATGAATGCGAAGCAATAGCAAAAGAGAACGAGAACAAGAAATGGCTCAGAAGACGTACGTCGAGCTGCTACGCAAGAATATAAAATGCAGGGAAAATAGGGAAAACGTTTATGTGATTTGGGATTTGATTCGGGAAACTGAGGCGCATAAAATACTCATTGAATTGCTTAGTGAATAGATTTAAATAGATTTCGGTTGTTAAGTTACAGTATAAACTAGAAAACTATTCAAGGAAACATTAAGTATGTAATAAAACGATTTCCCGTTAAAATAATGCGTTTCTTTCTGTTTGGTTCTATTTTTGGATGGAATTGGGACAATCGCCTTCAAATCTTAAAAACTAAAATTTGTTTTTACCAATTCTTATGAAAGAATAATTTGCAAATTGGGATGAAGTGCACACTGTGCTTTATCACCAAATATCCAAACTTCATTTTATGAGGAAAATAGAATTAAAGCAAGGCTTTGATTCCCACAAATCTCAAGCGCGTTCATTTCTCGAAAATGGTTTTCCACAATTAGTCGATAGTCAGTTACCGTTTGTTTGTGTAATAAAAAGTTTATTATAATTTAACCTATATCAAGTTGGTAGTAAGTAAAGACAAGAAACTTCTAAGAACATTTCAATTATTTCTTTAATTTGTGACTTATAGTCAAATTTTATATACTTCCTAGAAATTGTGTGTAACTTTATGACAGGAAGTATTTCTAAGAACACGTGCTGCAAAACATTGAATAGATTTTATGCATAAATTTCGTGGTGTTGGGTGAATTTACGGTGTGAACTATTTGTTACTGTGAGCGCACATTTCACGTTTCCAATGGATTACAGTCAAGCAATGGCCCTCATCAGCGGCCATTCGTCCTTAATGTCATGGCCTGGCAAATACAACGCGAGACCGGCCGTCCGAATATGATTTATGGATGGCAATTTTGGCGCAAACTGTGAATGTTATTAAAATTTAAAGACCGCTTCAGCAGAGTGCGGCATGCCTGGACATCAACGTCCCGTTACCAGCTACGGCACGGAAATTGTGTCCGTCCATCGCCACCACGTCCCCCTATTCGCCTATTTGCATGCTGAAAGTGTGAATTCACCTCAGACTTCAGTCAACCTCGCTGCAGACCGCTAGCAGTCGGTAATTTTCGCATATTTATTGCGTGTTGGCAGGGCGCGACGCTCCATCAATATTTATGCGTGTTTTGACAACCACTTCAAAAAAACCTCGCCGTTGGTGTTGAATGTGTTGGAAGTAAATTTCTATGCGGTAAAATGCGGCAGCCTCAACGTTGCTAAAGCGCTAGTAAACTCATAAACTGTGAGCGCTTTTACGGTCTTGCGAAACATTGACTTCTAATGAAATTTGCGCGTTTTATGTCGTCGCTGTCGTCGCAGATTGAATCGAAAAAGAGCGGAGTTCCGCGTAATGTCGCATTGTTTCGGTTTGTGTTTGTGGATGGCAATGCGCCTGAATGGCGGACCATAGTTTCGGTTTCCTCCTCTGCGGAGGAAACGGCAGCCGCCATGATCGAATCGCACGCCACGATGCGCTTAAACTATCGACGGAAATCGATGCAAAAAACGTCTACCGGAATCTGCGCACATGCAAACAACGCGATGGCGGCGCAGGCAAAAAGAGAAACTATGGAATGCAGAAATGCATCGGGTAATTTACTCTGGGGAGTAAATAGCAAAAAACGCCGGTATAAAATCCGGTTCGTTTGTGGGGAAGCGGCTGGAAGCAAATTGCACTAAAATACGTGTCATTAAAACACTTCTAACTTTGGACAATTTGTTTGTTGCAAATAATCACGGAAAGTCAATAATTGTAGGAAATTAGCTATTTTCTCTTATCCTATGGGCAAATATTTATAATTCTAAGAAAGGTTCAGAAGATAATTGCAGAAAGGAAATGAATTAACACGGTAAAACCCCAATCTATTTCTGTCCCAATTCCTTTTCCTGACCTTAGCTTAATATTGACCTATAAAATTGTTATTTGAAAATCGGTACTATCGATATTCAATTCAATTCAATTACATATTACACTTTAAAATATAACTAAACATTAAACACACTTATTAAATTAAATGAAAACAATAACAAAACCAACTTAATG
>JAODAC010042305.1:0-11591 GCA_027575185.1 Mimaenictus wilsoni | reverse complement strand
TTATAAAATAAACTGTATTTTAGCAACATAAATTGGTTTACATTACAAATAAAAAAATAACTGTCTTATATATATATTCACTTGTAACTCAATAATGTATGAAGGATTACTAATTACTGTTTTCTTAATGATATTATTTATTATTATTCCCATGCAATTAGCCGACAGGCAAGTATAACCTGTCATAATTTGCGAATATTTCGCGCGCGAAACTTGTGATTATGCGCTGTCAAACATGTCGATGGAGAGAATTTATGCGGGCGAATTGTATTAATTGTGTTTTTGATATGTTACGAGAGTACGCACGTCGATACACGTGCGTCTTATTATCACAGCCTGCAACAACACATAAGCAACGCATTCTATTAATTTTGTGTGCTAACCGCGCTTAGAAGGTGTGAAAAGTTAATTTATTACTGTTATATTGGGAGAGATTTAATGCCGCGCGTCGTGAACGAGCGTAGCGTGATATGGGCTATTAATTTATTGGTGATTATTTTAATGGTTTTTGAGAAATGATCTTTTAGCGTAACGTACTAACTTTATTCACTACTAATTTTATTTCATTATTAATGTCTAACGATTTATAAGTTACTTTTTAAAGTTTTTAAGAGGAAAATCTCATTTAACAGGTTAAAAATCGACATTTTCGAAATTGTTTTTAAAAGATAATGTATTCAAGCTTATTTCCTCTTGCTGCATTATTTATTAAGTAATAACTCATAAAACTCATAAATTATATTCATGTGTTTACCAAATTTTTCTTTGAAACATTGTTTTTTTGATTTTGCGTACACGATTGAGAAAAATCTACTGAACCGATTTGGCTGAATAATACTTTATTTTATAAAAAGATTCATTTTCTAGAATATGACGTCAATTGTATTTTGAAAAAATATATATTTGCATATTTCTCGAATTATTAAGTCGAATTCATCTGAGAAAAATGGACTTTAACTATAGAACTGCCTAAAATCCATGTAATTTTAACGTCTTCTGGAAAATACTTGACGTCATATTTAAGCAAATTTTATAGACTTTCCAAAAGCTTTTTGAGTTTTGTATTTTCATCAAAATTGCGGACGTTAGAGTATACGCAGCTGAGCAATTCAAAAACACGAGGCTATAAAAACCTTAAACGCGTTTTTCTGGAAATGTCGTTTTTCGAATTTGCGTACACGATTGAGAAAATTCTATCGTACCGATTTGGCTGAGTTATAGCTCATTTTATAGAACATTAAATTCTCTAGAATATGACATTAATCATTTTTTTGAGTAAATATAAATTTACATACTTTTTAGTATTTTGAGATTGAAACTTCGTGAGAAAAATGTACTTTAACATTAAAACTGCATAAAAACCATGCAATTTTTATTTTTTTTTGAAAGTACTCGACGTCATATTTAAGAAAATTTAATGTACTTGCTAATAACTTCTTAGTTTTTCTTCCCTGATCAAAATTAAAGCCGCTAGAATGTACGCAGTTGAACAACGCCGAAAACGAGGCGTTTAAGCATGGTATCCTGTTTTAACTTAAATATCGATTGTTTAATATAAAAAAATAGTATTTATGAAATTATGCATTAAATTGTCTTGACCCGACAAATGAGGTAGACGAATTACCGAAAATTAGATACTGGGAATCATCCAAAATATATTAGAAAAGGAGAAATAAACAGAATTACTGAATTTTCAAGTCAGAAATGAAATGAAACTTAATTTTACTTATTGAATGTTAATAGTATAAGATTCTAGAAAATATCGTAAATTTCCAAGCTCATTAGCATGGCACGTGCGTGGAATTTGCAATCACGCGAACCTTACAATTAGTAAGCGATTGTCTCGTTGTTGCAATATCGTGATGTATGGCTAATTGTTAAGTACGTAGACACTTACTGAAAACCGGAGAGAATGTTGAGCAATGAGGATTTGCCAGCACCTGATGGGCCCATAATCGCGGTCAGTTCGCCGGATTTAAATATCCCGGAGAGACCATTTAATATTTTCTTTGCTCCTGTAACAATACACCTACATTAATATACAATGCTGATAAGTTTTATAAAATAGATAGAATGGGAGAAAAAGTGCTAAAATTACACCAAAAAAAGTGTACCAAGAATGAATGTCTTTTCATTGATGCCTTTTGAGGTGTTTGACTTTTTTTTTGAGTTTACCGAGCATCGACTACTATGGTCATTAGCTCTATTCAATTCTTTTTCAATGTAATTAGTCATACTAGTGGCTAACGCTATTGATAGGAAGAAGAATTCACTTTACTATGCATCCCCACCGAAAATCGAACCCGGGACCTCGTGGTCAGGACTAATTTTATTAGTGCAAAAACTATGCAAATATAGTTACAAACTCAAAAAATGTCAAATATTGTGGCGTTTAATTAAAATCATCTTCAAAAGATTCTCATGGAATCTACAATTTCCGCAATAACAGCTAATGTATGCAACTCAACCTACAGCAATCTTACAAGGAGTGGTTCACACCGAGTTCGTTGGGATCTTAATGAAATTTGGTAGTCGTGTAGAATAGGTCTAACAACAATGCCTGTTAAAATGAGACGGCGCACTATCCATTAAAAGGAGTTTGAAAATAATCCAGTTTATATATCTTATCGGTGACAGCCCTCCGAACAGCCAGCCGGTATAGTTCGGTTGGTTGCTCGCGAAGCGTAAGGTCGGAGGGTTGGTGCTCGTTTTTTGAAACTTTTTTTTATCCGATTATTAATTATTTCTAAAATAAAGTAGATGATTTCAATTTACAAAAATTTTTATTTATTCGACAGCAATATTTTCACAATACAATTGATGATACATATTATAAAAACAACCAATATATTTTCCTTGTTACGTCCCGTCAAAACAAAAATGTTGTTTCGTCGGCAATGCCACTTTATACAAGATGAGTTTATTTTTTGTGGTTAGTTTGTTGTTTTCGCGCATTAGGTTGTAAAGGCAGCGAAGCGCTTTTTGTGCGTTTGTTAAAGTTTGGTCGATGTGATTTGAGAAGTTTAGTCTGGTGTCAAGTGTTATTCCGAGCTATTTGATCTGTTTTTTGACGGTCTAGTCAATAAGTCCGAAACTAGCTTAAGTCATAAATCCCATAATCACACGTCGTAAACAAACATTTCGGAGTTTGAAGTGTGCAATAAAGGGGACTGAATGTTTCCAGAAACTGACCGCGGTTTTAAATGAGAGAGACTGTCCGTTGCTCTCACTTTCATAACCAGCCGGCATTGCACAGTTCGTCCGAGCTGAGCTTGTCACGTTAGCGCGTCCCTAGCGCGTGGCAGCTGGCAATGCGCGTCGCCGACGCCTTCGGGGTTTCTTTGTCATATCTTATGTATAAAAAGGAGATAGTTATATAGCAATGCGCTGACGTGCCAAGCTCAGCTCGGACGAAGAGACGAACTGTCCAATGCAGGCTGGTTGTGAAAGTGAGAGCGACGGACAGACTCTCTCATTTAATAGCGCGGCCAGGTAGAAAAACCGGGTTTGCAACACCCAGTGCATAAATTATTTTTTGGGTGTTGTAAACGATTAACTTAACAATGAAGGTGCGGTCAAGCGTACTTGAAAAGTCAAGAGTGCCGATAAAGAATTCGGGGTTTCGGTATAGAGCCGTTTTTTGACGATTACGACTTGTCTTTACAGTTTGGGGGCTGCGTTAATGTGGGTGCAAACAGAGACTCTACCAACCGAGCCACACCGGCTGTTTACAGGGTTATCACTGGTAAGATATATAAACTGGAATGCATATTTTCAAACTCCTTTTAAAGGATAAGGCCTGGATAATGCGTCGCTTCGCTTTAACAGGCATTGTTGTTAGGCCTATTCTACATGTCTACCAACTTTCATTAAAATCCCAGCGTACTCAGTGTGAACCTCTCCTTGTTAGTTTCTCTACAACCTTAACTAAATTCATCTTATGACTTCAACTAGATATTCTTATATTTAGAAATCAGAACATATAATCAAACCAACACAAAGAGATATAAAATGTACAAAGCACAGTTTCTTACAACACAATTTCGTAATCCTACCAAACAAAATGTATTCATTTTCCTCATCTTGCAAAATTTCGTACTTGCACATACTCGTACATATACAACTGCCACATATGTTACATTCAATTGACTATGAAATCGCAATGAACACGAAATCTACCGCAACATTCACCATTTCACAACGCGATGGTAATCGCACAAAAACGTAATTTGCATAATTCATCGTTAAAAGAATATAGTCAACTGCCGCGGACACTGATGTTTATATCCATGTGCATACTGTAAACATTATAAAACCATTATAAACGCCTAAAAAGGTATAATTTATAGATTGCTGCGATTGTTGGTCAATAAAACATGGTCGCGGCCTTGATCTATTCAATCTGATGTCACATACGAATATGCTAATTATAAGTGCGTTTAGAATTTTGACCTGTCAAAATCAAATTTCATCACTATACCACCGGTTGAGTTTTTGTGAAAACTTTAAATATCTCGAGAAATTAACCTTTTACGAAGGGTATCTCTATTTTTTAATACATATTCGAATTTAACGACTAAAAGTAAGTCAGATTTGTTGGAAACATTTTTTGCGTAGTTGCTTCTAAAAGTGATAAAAATCTATTTTATGAATTTGTTCGCGCCACCGGCGCTTTTAGGGATTTTGGTACGAAGTGATATTGGGGTTGGTAGTGCCGACGCACGCTTAAGTCGCGCATGCGCAGCAACGCCTACCCTATCTGTTATATTGGCGCTTCTTGTGCCAAACCTTTGTGAATAAAGTTAGTTTTTATCCAGCACTGCACCGAGTAAATACGTTTTTAACCTCTCCTGTCGACGTATCTCGAACCCAGTTTTTCGAGTTTTTACGTGTTTATACCGCTGGTGAACTCGCCAAAGCTCTTTATATAGGGCCACGACACCTTACAAATCTCGGGGTAATAATTTTAAGACAAGTCGCTTACGCGCATTTACAGAATTTATTTTCCAATGAAAAGATCAGGCTAACTTTTTTTTTTCTTAGCGTAGCCAGTTTATTATTACTGTCGCGAGAAGCGAGATGTTATTTATTAGGCGATGTTGAGGGCTGCCTAGCAACTATTTTGGAACAGCCTCCTACTGAGTTTCGGCTTAGACAGGTTTCAACTTAAATCAGTAGCGTTGCTTTAATCAGTACACACAATACCGCTGTACCGAACGTTTCAGCTATCAATAAAGTTCAAGTTCTATGATTTACGTGGACTGTTGCACCTGGAGCTGGTAGCTCACCGGACTGCTTTAAATTAAACTACTTCAGCGAGCTGGGGTTGGTGTTGTGGTAGCGGTCCACAATTACAGATATACCTGGTAATGGATACAGTAAATGCTCAAAATGATGCCCGTCGGTTTCAGTGCATTTATAAGCAACCCTCGATATACGCGGTCTTTAAAGAACACGTTTTTGATTATCGCGATCAAATGTTTTGTTCTCATCGATAATCGCAATATGTGAAACCGTGTTTTTAAGAGCGCGTTAACCGAGGGTTACTTGTATACGCACTGAAACCGACCACCCGTTGGGGGTGGTGTTACGAGGCTCAGTATATCACGATAATTTTTCCCCCATGGAATAGTTATTTTCTGATTAACTACAATTTTTTCGTAGTGTTACGCGGTAGTCGAGGTTTTTAAAAACACTAATTTATTTCTCTGTGTTGCGCGGGACCAGATTTGACTGGATCTGCTTAAGCGATGTTCCTTGAATTAGCCGATGTGTTAAGTACAACTCAAACCACTACGTCTCTGTTCGCAAAGCACACGATTTCTAACACCACAACGTCTTTATTGAAACAAAATGAACAACTTAACAAACAAACTTTTATGGTGGCGCAGCGCCCCCTCCCCAGTGCTGTTGAACGCATCCCCAATATCTTAAGCATAGTGGCGCAGCAAGCAACCCCTATCTTAGGCAACCAACTCGACACGTAGAAGGCTTATTTTTCGAGATATTTGAAGGTTTTCACGTTAAAAACTCACCCTGTATAGTTAGACACATCTAGAAATATATGATAACCAGCAAAATTTGTGCATTTATTTTCCATACGGCAGTATTTTAGTCATGAAATATGAAGTTGTTTTAGTTTTTAATATAATTCTCCTTTTGTAATCATTATTCTATGAAATAGTACATGACATACTAGAATTATGAATAAATGGCTGACAATAAGTATCTAGCGCATGTGAAGTAACGTTTCTGTGCATAACTTTACGTGTAAACTTTACGAATAAAGCGAAATAAAGTCGCAGTTATTTCGCTTTATTCGCTATATTTGCTATGCAAATAGAAAATTACCTACATTTTATTTTAACATAAAAACATAAAACACTTGCATACATGTTTTTGTTTTCCTTTCCATTGATGATCCGAGAGCAAAGTTAATGTTTGCAATCCGGGTTAAAGTAATATTGACTTAGAAAAAAAGGAAGTAGCTCATGCGCAAATGATTATTACGTCGTTTATTTTACTTTAATTTGTAGCATTGTTGTGTCGGACGATTTACAATCAATTGGTTTCGTATTTTTATCCTAATAATCTGTTTGGTTTATTGTGGCCAATTTCGCAATACTTAATTAACTAATTAACATGTTAATCAGGTGTTTTTGAGCATTTAAAAAGTTGAAAGACCTTTAAATGATGTTTGGATTGTTTGAATGTTAAAAATCATATTTTTGATTTTTATTTTAAGAATTTGTTCGCGACACCGGCGCTTTTGGGGATTTTTGTTTGCCAATAAACGTCTAAAAACACCATCCGGCATTTTTTTTGTTGAGAGTCAATAGTGCCCAAGGCCGAGACTGAACTATCGGCACCATGTATCACGAGGTCGGTTTGGCCATAGGGATGATTCTTCCCTAGTGGGGTAGATGCGGGGATATGGCATGTCGCACACTGGCAACTGTGGTGATTTCGAAGCTACTGTACGCCACATCAGCATGGGCGGACTGTATTACAATCGCCAGAAACAAGGTCAAACTGAGGAGAGCCCTTAGGGGAAGTTGTCTGCGGATAGTCAGACTCTACCAGACCGTCTCTACAGACGCAGCCGAAGTTATTGCGTCAGAACTGCCAGTCGATCTAGTGCTTATATATTTTAATGGCTATCAACCCTAAGGTTTTTCCGCCGTGTTTGTACATATATATTTGTATGTTTACAATTTGTGTTGTTTTTGTTGTGTAGTAGTAGTTGTGTGTTGAATGTTGAGTGTTGAGGGTTGAATGTGTTTGTGGTAAGTTGTGGGTGAATAATATTCACCCGGTGGATTGCCCACCTCGGGGAATCGAACCCCGTACTCCTACATCAAAAACAAATCACATAAAACAGCAACATAAATAACATAACAGAAAGTACCAGAAAACCATATACAACATTTAACTACACTGACACAGATAATCAACTAACTAAAAAACTACACCACAGAATTAACATCAACGATATTTACAAATCAAGGCAATCATCAAAACAAATAGGGCAATCATCACAAGATTCAAAGAACACAAGAACGCAATACTCACACTACGCCAGCCACATCACAACAACGTTACACGCACACCGTCTCCTAGATAAAACACTGACAATACTGAATACAATACTGAACATAAAAGAAAACATCCAAATATATAAACGCAACTGCAGTGCAACTTCGAAACTCTCTTAAAACCATTGAAAAAATTAAACATTCCACCAAAAAACAAAATGGCACCAACACAAGACCCCACCACACATGCAAGGTTACAAGATGCGCAACATACGACAAACAATTCAGTCACCTGAAGATGCCTAATAGGCGAAACCCCCTATTGGGCATAGGTTGATCGGCAATATAAAGTACACGTCTAATAAACAAATAAAAAACACATTTATATGTAATAAAACGATGTACAGAATATGGAACGAGCGATGGGAAAGCAGCAATAAAGGTCGACCCGTCGCGACGGTGGATCTTGGACGTAAAAAAATGGGCCAGAACGGAAACACGGTGATTGCGACCTTAGGTTAACACAGATCCTCACTGGTCACGGCGTTTTCCGATCATACTTATTTAAAATCAGGCAAGTTATAAGCGAGACATGCGTCCACTGTAACCATTTCTTCCCTGACAGTCCGAAATACACGCTGATGGAGTGCCCCCTGCCTGGAATGAGAATAGAGAAGTCCTGCGACAAGCTGCCGAATGCGAAATATGCCCTGAAATCCATGATGAAAAAATAATTGCTAATCGAGTAGCGTGAGAAGCCCTGGTGGAATTTAGCTATCGCGAAAGCATAGCGTGGAGACCGCTCTGGCAAGATACAGCGGGGTGCCCTAACATAATGCGAATTTCGCGGTTCCGGGTTACTTCTAATATGGCGTACACATGTACATATATGTGTTTATTTATTATTTATTTATTTATTTATTTATTGTAAATGTTATTGCTGTTATCTGAATTATTATGCCAATATAAGTATTAAAAAAAAAGATATGACACAATTTCTTCATCTTCAGCTTCATTCACAGCTTGAAGCCGAAAAAAAAAACCGGTAACAAGTAAATGACGAAAGATATTTTCGATTTTAATTTCATCGAAGGCTGTCCGTGATTTTAATGACCCGTAATTAAATAATCCACATTTCAAGGATAACCATTCACTCCTCAAAACACAATGCTAACAAAAATACAAACATTGGAAGTATCGAGCATCGAAGAAAAAATTAATACTTATTATTGAATATTCAAATGAATGTACAATTGTAATTTAACTACACTATTTTTCCAACAGCAAATAAACTAATAGATTCCAATTAATTGGGAATTTTTATTGTTTAAAAAACATGGTAAAATGAATAATTATGAAGTCATTAATGTGGTTAGATGATGAATGCACCTGCATTAGCACGTGTAATGTGTTAGATAGTTCGACTGACGTCGATTTCTAATTGATAATAATTTGCAATATACAACATTAGAGGCGTGTGCGTATATGGGAATTACTGGCATTGCGCATTACGTAATGCCGTGCAAATGCAGACAAGTGCAAGTACAAGCGTGGCCAGCATTGGCAATGTTTTTATTTTTTACTGTTTTGTATTTTAATGCGGCTTAACTAGTCCAATAGCAATCGGTTGACATTGACCTTAATTCTGTAAGAGTTAATGTCAGCGTTAAAGAGAACTTAAGAAATGTGGAATTACTTAATGTTATACGAGCTGTTGCTTATGTACAGGCTAATACAGGTCATCGGACAGAAGCCAAAATATATCATTAAGCAAAGAATGACCGCCGACGATAAACGGGTTATGGCCAGGGTAAGGTGTGGAAGTGAGGAACAAGGAAGAAAGGTGTGGATAGGGAACGAATATATGGAATGTGTGTTATGTCGTGGTGGGGTGGGTACCTGGGAACATCTGTGTCTCCGAAGGGGTGAATGGGTTGGGATGTAAGAGGAGGAAGGTAAAGGAGTGGTTGGGAGAGGGAAGGGAGACTGTCACAATACTGAGACAAATTGTGAAGGAGAAATGGAAACAAAGGAGAAGGATGACCAAATAGATAGTGTGGGATGAAATACCACGTTTGTATTTTTATTAGTTATTTTGTTTGTAATTGTTTTATGTCATATTTATTAAGAGTGTTAATGTTAATTAAGTAAGGAAGGATATTGTATAATGGGGATGTATGAAAATATGGGGAACAGAATGCTAATAAAGGTATCTATCTATCTACGTAATGTTCTATAGTAATATAAGTTTGATCATCTTCCCAACACCATCAGTGACGTCGAAACGCCGACGAGTACGGATCCGAAGACCTCACTAAGCCTTTCATCAGTAGTAGCGTCGGGCGCGGGCGGCGTGTACAAAGAGCAGGGCCCTAATCCCTAGCACGGAGAAGTTTCAGAGGATTACCGGGGCCTCTCAGCCAAAGAAGACACGCTGACTTCTTCAGAGAAGCGCGTGTGCGGCCCAGGACATCTAAGGGCATTGCAGACCTTTTATGGCTCAATGAGCGGCGGCTTGCCGCTGTGAGTAATTTGAGATTAAAATGAAAATCCTAACTGAAGAACTGACTGAATATTTCAAGGGGACGCATAAAATGGTATAAATGGGTCTCCCATTCTAAAGATCAAGTATGCTGTATAATCTAAAAGTACATATTTCTGTGAGTAATTTGGGACCGAAATGAAATCTCTACCTGAAAAACTGACCGAAATATGATGAACCTATCACGCCACATATATGGTCTCCCCCCCCCCCCCCCAAGAGCAAATTTTTGTGAGTAATTTAAGATTAAAAGCAAACTCCTCGAAAAAAAATCATGAAATAGTGTATAGCATCTATAGGTTTATAGGTTTTATATAGGTTTCAGCAAATAAAGGGGTCAACCCCCACGAAAAAAAATGCGAAACTACCAAAATTAAATAAAGTACACTCCAGTAATAGATTTGCAATAGATAGAATACAGAAAATCTTAAAGATGTGCTTAAAATTCGAATGTTTGATTAATGTCTCGTTTTTTACCCGAAATTGACAATTGTGAAGCGCGACGGATCTTTAAGATGACGAAAATTCGTCTAGCTAGCAGATTAGAGTTTCGTTCGTTATCGCAATTAAACAGACAAATCAATCCACCTAACAGCAGCGGCTTGTCGCGTTGTGGAACTCGGTGCTCGTTAGATCACTTCAGTTAAGCAACCTCGGACGTAGCTAGGCGTTGGATGGGTGACCACTTGGTCTCCCCACTCAACAAGTGGCTGCGGTGCCGTCCGCGAACTCCTGATTTCGCGGTAAAAACGCGAACGAAAGTTGAGCGATTAGCTCCCCGGAAAAACCCATATGCACAAAAAGTTCAGAGCAAGGTACCATCAGTAGCGAGACCGGATTGGGCCTGGTGAAAGTTACTATTCCCTTACACCACTATGTGGTAGAAAGGTAGAAAGGTTGTGGAATAAATAAAAAAAATCAATGCACCAAATAAGAACGGCCATGTACAACCACCCACCGAATCAAGAAAGAGCTTCTCAATCTGTCAATCCTTCCGGTGTCCGTACCTGGTGAGATGCCAATCTTATTTTCCTAAAATCTTGCTGTTTCCTTCTCAAAAGTACTGATAATTGCAGATTTTTTGTTTCCTTAACACATTTATTCAAACCAACCAACCTAATAAAAATACTATGCAATAGAAATAACAAGAACTAAATTACATATAATTAAACACATTTCTAATGTAGTATCGCTATTTCCTTGGCCTATTTGCAAACAGATAATGTTTACAAACGATTTAGAAATTATACTTTGCAAATTATGCTACACCCCACATATATCAAGTTATTATTTTAATTATTCTACAATATACGTCTGAACATTAAATGAAACATTGAATATCCTTGATTGTGGGCCACAAAAAAAGAATAATTATGCCGTAATTAAATTCATATCCATTAAGTCATTATATTACGATGAATTCAATTCTGGTGCCGATGCGACTTGGCAACAGGGTAGGTAGCCGCTGGCTGCGGCGGGGCTGTGCAAACCACCAGCCAGCGGCGGAAAAAGAC
>JAODAC010042273.1:0-11609 GCA_027575185.1 Mimaenictus wilsoni | reverse complement strand
AACTTATTTTACAATATATACATACAATCGGTAGAGGGCACCAATACCAAATTTACAATCGATTTATTCTAACAGTAATAAATGTATAGTTATAAGCCCACCTGGGCGACAGCAAAGTAGGTAGATCTTCGGCCTAGCATGCAGGCGGACGGGGTTCGAGTCCCCGGGAAGGGCTTCCATTATTCATAATTCTGTGGAAATTTATTATGTACTACAATATATGTAATGAAATATAAGATGAATGAGATTAACGAGGAGATCCAGGCGGAGGCGGCAGCTGGAGACGGGCGGCTCGTACTGGTCGACGGGGCAGGCAAGTTGATGTTAGCCTCGCTGGTGATGACGGCCGGTAGCGGACTCGGTGCCTGTGTAGTCGTTGGTGGTGGCCGGTGAGGGACTCGTTGTGGACCCTCTGGTGGCGGCTGCTGGTGTCAGGTTGGTGGACTTCGATGGCGATCTTCGGTGTCGAGCTGGTTGAGTGACTAAATGACTGAATGCAGAACTGAACTGAACTGGTTGGTGGTCTTTTTTATCTTTCAGGAATTTATGGGGATCTGACAAAGGGCAATGTCACTCAGTACCTGCTATAAACTCTTTTTGGAGTTCACTGTGTAGGTTAGTGTAGGCGCCCTTCAACGGGCGAGGGAAAGACTATTCTCTTTCGCTCCTGATGGGAATTCGTCCTCAAGTCGGAGATGATCAAGTTTCAGATGCTTCCTTCGCCGAAGTCGGGATCTGTCGGGATATTTATTCGCCATTAGTAAGGAATTCCGCTAAGAGTTTTGAAACATATTTTCTCATCAGTTGTGGCTTCGTTGATGCCTGTGAAGGTTGATGGTGTCAAATTGTGGACCATATATACTAGCTGAAATTACGGATGCAACCATTTCTTGAGTTCGTCACAGCGGAACACAAGGTCGCAATCTCGCTGCGCCGTGTCGATTTTGAGGTGTCAGCATTTTCTGTGTTTAGTCTGGTGAATGTTAAATAAGTGCAGATTACGGATTTTTGATGAGATTGGTGATTGAGATTTGGTTTATTGATGTTAATATTGTTTGTTCACATTAATTCACATTAACTCTATACAAAGTTAATGCAAAGACGAAGTGCAAAATCTAAAATCTCCACTTTTACTAACCACCTGTAACAAACACTACCCGAAAAACATCCGTAAGAAGAAAGTAAAGAATAAAATCAACGAAACCATAAAACGATGGACAAACGTCCAGTAAGTTCACGTACACGTACAGTGAGTGAAGAAAGAACGACGACGATGATGATGATGATGATTAAGAAACGACGACAACGACGACGAGGGCATCAGCCAGTGGTTGGCGGTTCCCCTGGTTTCGCTTTAAAATAACGAGGCTTGTTAGTATTAATGGTGTGGTTTGTGGAATTCGAGCAGCGCCGCGGCAGAAGGTATTATGACGGCTGCGCGTATCCCCGGACGATCTCGTCCCACCGTGCACCGCTGGTTCCGCCGGCTCCGAGTGCGAAAACTGGCTGCCCGACGATGCGACGAGACGATCGCGTCGCGAAATCCACGCCGATCGGCAGACAAACTCGCCGAAAGCGTGTCGCAGCGGCACCCATATTTTATGCAGTTGGATGTACTGGGCGCGAAAGGGCGGCGGAGTGATGTAAGAGACCATAGTAACGCAAGGAGGATGATGATGAAGATGAGGAAGAGGTGAAGAAGGGAGGAGGGATTCCTGGACGGCTTGTGTTAAATCACGGCCGTGTCCTAATGAACTCGCCGTTTAAAAGACAGGACCTCACTCCTTTCATTCATGCGACATCATAAAACTTCAGCAACCTGCCTTGCGTCTTCGTGTTGGGACTTATCGCGATCGCGCACCGACCACGGTCACGGGTCGAAATAATGATGGAGCGAATAGTGATGCCAAGAAGTTGGTTTTTATAACTATTATCGTTGGCTTTTATCAGGAAGGAAAGGGATTGTTCAGACGTACTGGTATTCAGAAAATTTTTTCTGATTAGTTCAAATTTTTTATTTTTGAATATTTGCTGTTTTTTTTAAATAATAGTTTTAAGAGATGTTCGCAGCCCAATTCCGATGATTCAATATTAGCTTTGTTTAAGAAGATATCATTTTTTTAAGCTTCAGGTTTACTTCCTATAAATAACAATGGTGAATAAATAAAAACACCCGCCTGGGTAGACCGGTGCGTGAAGCCATGGCGTATCACGCCGGCCGCCGAGGTTCGAGTCCTCGACGCGGACACCTCTTTGTGTGACAATTATTCACACATATATAGAGTACCCATAACCCTGTATATCAATATATTCCAACTATTGGCAGATGAGCAATCTACATAGGAGACAAGGAAATACGTTTAGAAGAAAAAATTCTAGTGGCAAGAGCAAGATGCGGGTCTGAGGAGCGGGGGAGAAAAGTATGGATGTCAGTATGTCAGGTGTATACTTTGTGGCATGGCCCAGGATACATGAGAGCATATGGCGAATAAATGTATAGAGGTGGAAGGGTAATGGGCGCATGAGGTTAGAAAAGTGGGAAAGAGCGTGCAAAGTTGTCTGAAAGAGAATGGCAGGGGGTGGCAACGTTAAAGGTCCTGATAAAAAGGAAACAATTGCTCAGGAAAGCGATGGAGTGAGAAGAAGAAGAAGGGGGTAACCATATAGCCTGGCGTCGGGTGTGAATGTATTTTAGTATACATAGATTTTTTCTCAAAGTTGGTATTGTTATTGTTATCATTTAATTTAGTAATTATATTTAATATTTAATAGGTTAATATTTTGAAGTTTAATGTTTAATTGTATAATGAAGTATAAGATAAGGGGTAATGCCAATAAAGGTTCCTTATATATTATATATATATTCACACATATACAAACAATGCAACACACTCATCCACATATACAACAATACTTTATACAGTCTGTATACGAAAAAATACCGAACGATACTTGCCTGTAAACTCCTACTAGTGTACTTGCTGCCAGCGGTACTCGCTCTCGTTCTAACAGCAGCGTGCCCAAAATCATCATTTCCACTCTTGTATCGTTATACACTATTATTCAACCCATAATCAAAAATATCTATAATTGTTTCAGAAAATTACTATGAGTAATTGTAAGCTAACCTAACCTAACCTAGTCTAACCTAACCTCAACCTAACCTCAACCTAACCTAACCTAACCTAACCTAACCTCAACCTAACCTAACCTAACCTCAACCTAACCTAACCTCAACCTAACCTAACCTAACCTCAACCTAACCTAACCTAACCTAACCTAACCTAATCTAACCTAACCTAACCTAACCTAACCTAACCTAACCTAACCTCAACCTAACCTAACCTAACCTAACCTAACCTAACCTAACCTAACCTCAACCTAACTTAACCTAGAAATATACATTTAATCCCAACACTTTTTTAACAAGAAAATAATACTGTAAAAGCAGGGAATTCTGCGGATGTCTTTGAATTTAACACCTTGTGCGTCTGTGGTCGTGTGGAAAATATATTTCCAGTTGTAACTTTTGAATGGTAGAACAGGTAGCGCAGAGCAACCTGCAGATCCTGCGGCACACCAACACAAACTGTCAGTGATACGATAGGATGCGATAGTGAGGTGGGAATGGCGCAGCAGTGGCAGACGCAAATAAAATTTTTGGATCGCCTCCGGTCGCTTCCGCATACCGCCTACGCTCTACGCTTGTATGGTCTATTGTATAATCAATGCAGATATTCCATTACAAAATTGGAATATGCTGGAATTCTAATATGCGCCACCGGTACCGGTGGTTGTAGCGGCAGCGGTGAGTAAATGTAATTCTTTTTTGTAGGATCTACTACAGAAATTATTCATCCTTTTATTCGTTCTTTTACGTTTGATGGCTTGATGGTAACTAGTCATTTTTATCTTTGACGTAAAATTTGTTATATTTTCTTTGTGAATATTAGGGATATTCCGAAATGTTTCATTGGGTTATTCGTGTCTGGTGTTTTATTAAGAATATAATTTTTAGAAACATATAATGTTTAATCAATAATTCACCAATTGTCTAGCTGCTGAAGATGGACTCGCATGTGAAAATTGCCGGTGGCGGACACGGTGACGGATTCTCGATGGCGGATTTTTGGTGATGGTGGATTCATTCGTGGCGGCTGCTGATGGTGGACTTGCAGATGACAACGGACTTTTGAAGATAATGACGAAAGTATTTTTGGTGACGGTGAACTTGATCATGGCGGCTGCTGATGGTGGACTCGCAGAAGGCAACGGGCTGGCTTCTAAGGTGACGAGACGGTGACGATTTCGACGCCTCATAAACGTCTCGTATGTTTATGTTTGGATGATTAGGATTTCGGCGGTTGTTTATATTTGTTTGTTCTGCGTGCGGAAAACCACGGTTAATGATCGTCACAAATTTATAAAACATTCTAGAAATCAAATATTCGAAATTTTTCTTAACTTTCCTTAAAAATCATAAAAATACCTTTTTTTGGAAGGTTTCATCTTAAGGGGTTAGATATTTTTTCTTTTCTTCTTCAATTGCTATCAAAAAATCAATTCAAAATGCACATTTCTCGTTAACCAAACGATGTGAGGCTTTGTGCCGGAATTGTGTTTCTTGTTAGTTCCGCATTGTAGTTTGCAGTCTTCCTGCAAAAGCCCCCGTTGTCGTCGCGTCGGTCGTCATCCCCTACTGTTTTTCGCACGAGGTTGTTTGGAGGTTGAAGACTGAAGCAAAGGCAAATTACACCCTGCCTCTCTTCTCTTGCCATCCCCTGCTACCTCCTGCCGCCTAACTCTGGTTGCATCCCGCCCAACCCGGCGCATCCACCATTACCATCGTTGCCTGTCTGATTAGATAAAGGCGCGCTTAAAACAACAACAGATACCACTCTTCTTTGGCGCGCCGTTAATGAAATGAACCCTCACCCTTTCGCACCAAAACGACAAGTGTTGGCTTCCAATATGCGTATTAATATATTCCACATGCTAGGTGGGAACGTCGAATTATTTCTGCCAATTGGTATTATTACAGGAATTGTTATCTACCCTAAAGAAGCATCGAAAAAGCTTGAATAAGTTATTAATAACTTTCACTTCGATTTCGTTGTCGCTTTAAGTATATTATTATAAATAGACCCAGACTAATCCCTGAACTGGTTGCGACTGTTGATGTCGGACTCGCGAATGAGGACTGACTGAGTGAGGGCAATTGGTCGCGGGAGTACTTCAAAGATGGAGGTGATGACGCGACCATTCCTTTCTTCGTCACCTCGAAAACATGCGAGTGACATTCCCGTTGTGACGATTTCGACGCCTCAACATTCGCGATATTAATGTCTGGATGAGTATGATTCCAGCGGATGTTGATATCTGTTTGTTCTTCGTTCGGGAATCTCGGGTAGTGATCGCCACAACTTCTGTCTAGTCATCACTTCTGTCGGGTGTTCCGATACCTTCTTAAATTCATATTCAAAACTCAGTATTTTTTGAAATTATAAAGAATTCTAATATGTTATTAATAATTTTTAATAATAATCTTAAAAAAATATTGTAAACTTCTTAAAATCTTTGAAATTCAAAGCAAAACTGTGTATAGCAATACACGATGATGTAATTTGAGAAATATATGTATCGAATGTTCTTAATTTGCAATTACGATGACGACTGACTACCGATTGTGGGATATTGGAAGGAGGGAAGTTGCAGACGATGACGCGACCATTCCTTTCTTCGTCTCCGCGAAAACACGAGAGTCACATTTTCGTTGTGACGATTTCGACGCCTCAACATTCGGGATGTTTATGTTTGGATGAGTAGGATTCTGGCGGATGTTAATATTTGTTTGTTCTTCTTGCGGGAACCTCGGGTAGTGATCGCTACAACTTAAATTAGTCATCACTTCTGTCGGATGTTCCGATAACTTCTTAAATTCATATTTAAAACTCAGTACTTTTTTGAAATTATAAAGAATTCTATTATGTTATTAATAATTTTTAATAATAATCTTAAAATTTTTTTGTAGAATTCTTAACATCTTTAAAATTTACAACAAAACTACGTATAGCAATATACGAATATGTAATTTGAGAAATATATGTATCGAATGTTCTTAATTTGCAATTATGTGCGATGTGGCGTGAATTACACGCCAACTTTCGCAAAAGGGCCCTTCGCAGTGTCTCAAATGCGTGTTTGAAATCACTTTTCGCCAAATTGTGCCACACTCGTCTCACTTATGTCGCCGAAAACGCTTAATCCGTTTTATAGTTATTGCGCAAAGTTTTGCGTAATTTATATTATAATGTTGATGCGAAACAATCCAGAGCCTCGGCTCTCTGCGACAAATCTCAGCCACCCTTTCTCTCGTCGCGAAGCTTTCCGCCCGGCAATAACCGTTTTACAACAAATTTCTCCATCTCTGCGTCGGTCTCTTCGTCGTGGATTTACTCGTATTGAATTACTTCGTGTTTGGTTGGAGTTAAACGACACTTATTGCCATACCCAAGAGTACCTATTAGGAAAGTTGGCCAAAATCAACAGAAAATAAAAGAAACAAAATATATTGAAAGAAGACAAAAAAATGGTCGTTTTAGGGTTTCTAAGAGATGGGTTTTGGCCATCGATCAGTGAGACAAGCTGCGCGCTGTTGGTATAAGTATAGCGGACGTAATTAGGCAATAAAAATGCGACATGCGTTAACGACAATAAATCGCTATCATGGCGCTATTCATGCGCTTTTTTCACGTGTTCGGGTCTTTTAATCAAGTGCGCGGCACACCGCTCAAGATGTCCAGCTGTGCCATTTACGGTAACATATTAACAGTGTGCAGAGAAAAAAATTGAATTGGAATTTTGTGCGCTGTAAGAAATTAAAACTTTCAACTTAAATTGTTTTTAATTTGATGTTCAATTATTTTTTAATTATATAATTATAATTATATAATATCTTTGTTAAGAATTAAATGGCGTAAGTATTTCTAAGGGACAGAGGAACGCTTAAAAAGTTGTCTAGTCTGATTTTTACGGTACAGATTCGGTAATTCGCTGTACATTATTTTTAAGTTTAAGTAATCATCGATTAACGCGGGTATGTAAAACGCCGGTGATGGACTCTCAGTGACGGACTAGCTGATGTCTACGGACACTGGCGACGGACTAGCTGCTGATGTGGGACTCGCGGACTGTGGGATGACGGCGGACTGATGATCGTGGGAAATTACTCGCCTATTTATACCTCCAGGAGGGTATCACGACCATTCCTTTGTTGGACAATGCGAAAGTTACGTACTCGCAGTAATGATTTCGGCGTATCAGCATTCGGGATGTTTATATCTGGATTATTAGGATTTCGACGGATGTTGATATTTCTTCGTTCTCCTTGCGGAAACCGAGTTTAGTGACCGCCACAGATTCAACATGTGACATAGGCTACCTGGAGTACAATGAGGTGATTAAAGCTTCCAAGTGCGTATCCATAGTTACAGTTAGTTTAATTACTCGGGGACTAAAATGCCTCGAGTAAAGTTCAACCAAAATGCCCTTAGCTGTAACGCAAGTGGGAAATGTAAATCGAAAGAAATAGTTTAGATTTTAACTTGTCTTTTTTATGAATGTTTTGATATGTGGGGCTGTTTGTGACACAATAGAAGAGTTAACGTCGAGATTCAGGTGGAGACGTTAGGCTGGCGCTGGTTTGTGGGGCAGATCATGGTTGAATGACGGACTGGCTGCTGAACTCTGGAATCGCAGATGACGACGCACTTCGATGATGGACTGATGATTTTGGGGAATTGGTCCCCTATTTATACCTCCAGGAAGGTATTACGACCATTCCTTTCTTGGACAACGCAGAATCGCAAAAGTTACGTGCTCGATGATTGCGACGCCTCAGCATTCGGGATGTTAATATCTGGATTATTAGGATTTCGGCGGATGTTGATATTTGTTCGTTCTTCGTACGAAACCGGGTTTAGTGACCGCCACAGATTCAACATGTGACATAGGCTACTTGTCAACCAAAACGCTCTTACCCGTAACGCAGGTGGGAAATGTTGTAAATCGAACGGAATAGTTTATCGAACAACGTTGTAAACGTCGACGTTTATTAGGTAAGCCATGACAAAACGTATGTATATGTTACATAATAAATTTCATAAATTCGTCAATCCATTTCAAGATCTTGACTTCATTCTCAAATTGTAGTTGATGATAAAAAATGCCTCCATAAGTCCAGTACAAAATAATAAAATATATAAGCCGTTATATTTCAATTTTAAAATTATTTTTTTCCTTCTTAATTGCTTAATTTTCAAAAAAAAAAAACTCCTCCTATTCCATTAAAATAATTTTAAAATTACCAATAAAAACACTTAAAATGACGAAATTACAATGTCATCAACATTTAATGAAGTTTGCGTAACTTGTTTAACACATTAACACGAAATTTTCTAAACTACACTAAGAAATCAGTAAAATAATCATGCAGTAAAGCTTAATTCGATAGCAAACGTCAAGAAAAATAAACAGAAAGAAAGAAACTGTCACGCTGTCAAATCGCGTTGATATTGATTGCCACCGATATTGTTTACCGCCGCCGCCGCCGTGCCGTGCCGTGGGGGCATCGATTTAATCGCACTCTTTCCCCTCACGAACAGCATGCGTGGTGGCGACGGCGGCCGTGTGTCCAACTGTCGCCGCCCACCCGCCCATGCTCGCGAGCGCCCAATTTGCCTAATCACATTCGCCATTCTTTTCCAATCCTTTTTCGTCGCTCAATTCACTTCACTCAATTACGATCGCGATCGCGACAAACACGCACGCGATCGAAAAAGGTTTCATAGAAATTAAAAATGAACAAATAGTGGCATGCGCATGCAATTATAGCTTTGTAAACAATTTCATAATTGATTGCAGTATTTTTTGGGCATCTCCTTTTTCGGAAAGTCCAGATTTTTCTTTCTTTCTAAAAAAAGGAAAGAAAAAAATAATTAAAAGGCAAAATTACTATCCTGGAATTATCACGGATGACAGTGACAATTCCAATGAACATATTTTCAAAAATTTAAATCAACTAAAATTGAATATATTAATTATAATTTAAAAAAGCATATACTAATGGATTAATTATTAAATACTTTGTGTTCTTCTAGGTTTTCATTAAATTTGATTCACCTTGGTGTAGTTATGCATGTTAAAATTCTGAAAATGAAGTAGGCAACTTCTTGAGCGTCACTTTTCCTCTTAACATCTTTTGGGTCATAGAAATTAAAAAATGAACAAATGGGGGAAGGCGCATGCAATTATACCTTTGTAAACAATTTCATAATTGATTGCAGTATTTTTGGGCATTTCCTTTTTTTGGAAAATCCTTTTTTGAAGGAAAAAACATTTAAAAGGCAAAATTACAATCCTGGAAATGCAAACATAATAACGGAACACAGTGACAATTCCAATGAATATATTTTCAAAGTTTAAAGTGAAATAAAATTGAATATATTAATTATAATTTAAAAAATCATATACTAATCGATTAATTGTTAAATACTTTGTGGTTTTCTAGGTTTTCATTAAATTTGATTCACGTACACCAAAGTTATGCAAGTCAAACTTTTGAAAATTAAGTAGGCAACTTTTTGAGCATCACTTTTCATCATAACATCTTATGTGTCATTGAAATTATAAAAATGAACAAATAGGGGTAGGCGCATGCAATTATACTTTTGTAAACAATTTCATAATTGATAGCAGTATTTTTTGGGCATTTCCTTTTCTTGGAGTGTCTAGTTTTTTCTTTCTTTCTAAAAAAAGGAAAGAAAAAATATTTAAAAAGCAAAATTACAATCCTGGAATGATGTCGGAACACAGTGACATTTCCAATGAACATAATTTCGAAATTTTAAATCAAATAAAATTGAATATATTAATTGTAATTTAAAAAATCATATACTAATGGATTAATTATTAAATACGTTGTGTTCTTCTAGGTTTTCATTAAATTTGGTTCACGTAGACCAAAGTTATGCATGTTAAAATTTTGAAAATAAAGTAGGCAACTTCTTGAACATCACTTTTCCCCTTAACATTTTGTGTATCATTCTATTTTATAAATGTGAGGAAATTCCATAAAAATAGAATAATATCGCATTGTGTACTCAAAATGACGTCAATAAAATAACAAAAAGTTAATCCTTTATTTTGTGATAATTTTGAAAAAAGAAAATCACCGTTTGAAACGTTTCAATGGTAAAACTGTAGTCCTGGAAAAGTGACGGATCGCTGTAACAGTTCCTATGAATGGTTCTAGATAATTTTCCCTAAGACATAATGTGGAACTCATGTTGCCGAAAATGCATTTGAAGACCGAACAACTTGTCGAGTAGTAATAGACCCAGAAGCATAGCAAGTACAAAATTTTACGTAACATAAAATTGAATATAATACAAATAATATAATAAATCATATGCAAATGGATGCGTTTTTGAATAAGCAACATTTTTTTAGGTTTTTATTATATTTAATTCACGTACACCCAAGTTATGTATGTTAAAATTGAAAGTTAAAAATGAAGTAGGCAACTTCTTGAGCATCACTTTTCCTCTTAACATCTTTTGTACCATAAAAATTAATAAATTAACAAATAGGGGAAGGCGCATGCAATTATATTTTTGTAAACAATTTCATAATTGATTGCAGTTTTGTGGGCATTTCCTTTTTTTGGAAAGTCGTTTTTTTGAAAGAAAAAACATTTAAAAGGCAAAATTACAATCCTGGAATGATGACGGAGCACAGTGACAATTCCAGTGAACATAATTTCAAAATTTTAAATCAAATAAAATTGAATATAATAATTATAATTTAAAAAATCATATACTAATCTTCTTCTTCTTCTTCTTCTAGGTTTTCATAAAATTTGATTCACGTACACCATAGTTATGCATGTTAAAATTTTGAAAATGAAGTAGGCACCTTCTTGATCATCGCTTTTCCTCATAACATTTTTTGTACCATCCTATAAATTATAAATTTGAGTAAATTCCATAAAATTTATTGTTATCTAGTTATAGAATAAACTAATTAATTTTCTTCTTTTGAATTAAATAGCTTTGTATTCTCAAAATGACGTCAATAAAATAACAAAGAGTTAAATCCCATATTTTGTGATATATTTGAAGAAGATCTCCGTTTGAAGTGTCTGTGTCCCCTTGTCGTCTCTTTGGCAGAGGACGACAGCAGGCTCGTTACTTCAGCGCTGTTGACATAGAATTAGCGAGCTAGCAAACCGGCGGCCATGCGGGGGAGCAAAGCGAAATATTGTCGCTGCCTAATTATAAACATAACTTCCAGTAATTGCTCGGTGTGAATGTTTACCGTTCGACTGTGCAAATTTGCATTCGGCATGTGTAGAATGCGCGGCGAGAGAGCACCACGATTCGGCCGATTTACATTTCGCATAGATGTGTACAGCATTCGTGTGAGAGTGTGTGTGTGTGTGTGTGTGTGTGTGTGTGTGTGTGTGTGTGTGTGTGAGTGAGTGAGTGTGTGTGTGTGTGTGTGTGTGTGTGTGTGTGTGTGTGTGTGTGTGTGTGTGTGTGTGGGTGTGT
>JAODAC010042262.1:0-11612 GCA_027575185.1 Mimaenictus wilsoni | reverse complement strand
CTGTAGAGGATAATAACTAAAATCAATTCCCAACGTCATTTCATTGCATGGATCATTAATTAAGCAATATTGAATTATTACCTGAAATTATGGCGCATTATTTATGTTACACAGCCTATGCAATATATATTGCTTTGTGTCTAACCTCACAGATATTGTTGGAAAATGGCCTTTGACTTAAGGTTAATGTCATTAATCTAAACTTTACTAACCATGACTATGTTTTCCTATATCTTTTCCACATTTAGAGGAAATATTTCTAATATTTTTAATTGATACTACTCGCATCTATGTTAGATTCACACACATTTGAAACAATAATTACCTTCGAACATAATTTTAACGTCGTAGTATTCAGCTTAATCAAGTCATCAAAAAGTGAGAGAATAGGTGAATATCCCTTGTGTCTTAACCTCACTTCTCATACCATGCATGGAGAGTAGTTTTGCATTTTCAGTATGTCGACGAGGGATGTAGGAAAGCAATCTTCCGAGCTTGTTTACAATCTCTCAAAAATGTATGAGAATGCGTATTTCAATTTTTCACTGGCGCCAACTTGTGTTTTAATAATACAAACACAATTTTCAAATTGAAAACATTTTCCATAAAAATACCTATATCTCAAAACTAATATAATATTGCATACCACAATCTTTTAGCAAACGTGGTAGCGGAAAAATACGACAAAAACATCGAAAGTAAACATTTTGCAGTTTTTGCCAACGTTCAATATTCGCCCCTCCGATTGGATTAAATCCCAAACACTGAAATTCCATGTGAAATAAAAACAAAAAGCTTTCACAAAAAGACACTAAACGCATTAACGTTTAATGCTTTGGAAATACTGTCAAATTACGTTCGGTAAGCGTCCAATCACATGAACCACTGAAACTTAACTTGACATAACAAAGAAGAAAGTCGAATATACTCAGATTAATTAGTTCGGGATACATTCGTAACTTCAAGGAAATTGAGAAATACAGCCATTTATAGCAAGTTCGATTGCAAACTGATTCGCAATCTGAAAGCGCAGGAGTACAAAGATCCAAGGCAAAAAGACAATGCGAAAATGCGTTCAGTCTACTACGTTTGGGAATAGACAATTTGCAGCTAAAACAAAGGCCGCTGGCCGCCCCGCTGCATCACACGAATCGTGCTCATAACAACAACAAAACCGCGCAATGCAATCGGCGAGCGCAGCTGCTTTTTGAACTCTCCGCCATCGCTCGTGGGAATAGAGAAAATTGCGACGTGCAGTGCCATATAAGTCATGACAGGAACAATAGGTTTCCGCGCGTATTTTACCCGAGTTATGGTTGTACTCGAGGAGGACAATGTCAATCAACGGTGCACACAAAGGCCATCTGCTGGCTCTTTAATGTAATTTAATCTAACCTCCAAGCACATCCTTGCATCCTTACGAACGGAAGTTGTTTTCAGTTTTATGGAAGAATGTTTAAAGGTTATTAAAATCATTTAAAAAAAATAGAATATGTTTCAATTATCTGACGCGTACCAGTTGATTTTACTGAAAATCAATTTCCGCCTATCCGTTCTCTGTTGTGTTATTTTTCCTATTGTGTAAAAGCGTCGAGCGTTTCATTCAATTATCCTGTTCCTTTTTGGTTGTTTTTTGATTTCATCAGCAGCTCTCATAAAATGGAACCTGTTTCCATTTCTTTTTTAGGTGCTGATTGTGCAGCGTTCTTTTTATGTTCGATTTTGTTGTGCTTTGTGTAGCATTTCGTCCCAACAGATTAGTGCTAGTTATCTGCATATATACAGTTAGGAACGGAAATGGGTTTGTTGCCAACATGAGCAAATTTGATAGTAATCTAAGAGTCCCTTTCTCTTTTTTCACGAAGGAAACTAAAATGGTTTTAATTATAGGTTGATATAAATCGTAGTTTTATTTCTTTAGACTCATTTGAAGGGGAGATTTTAAGCTTATGTGCGCTTTGTACATACATATGGAACCTTTATTGGCATTTCAACACTTCATTTTATAAATACCCACTACCCTTTAAAATATCACTAAACATTACTTACAATTCTTAAATTAAATGATAACAATACAATAAACAGAAAAATAATAAACAATTAAATACACATACAAATGATAACAAAAACCCAATTTGAGCCCCAGTCTCATACCGCTCTCCTCCTGTCTCTTCCAACCACATCTCTACTCGTTTTCCTCCCCTACCCTCCTTCAAAGCCCATTTCACATTCACCTCAACACATTCCCCTGCCTGGGATCCAAGCCTTTCTCGCATAACACCCACCGGGTATACTCTGGACACATCTATCCCTTACGCCCTCTCTCCTCCGACCCACATCTCGCCTTTGCCAGAATCACTCTCTCCATCCAGGATATGTTCTTGTCTCCGAAGTACCATGGTCTTCGCCCGATCACCTGGACCTTCTGAAATGTCGGGTTATATGTGCTGTTGCTAACTCTACTTTGCCTCTCCTGTTCTTCCACTTCCCTTGCTATTCTCCGCACGAGTTCTTCCACAGAGCCCCTCTCCGTCTATGTAACCCGGATCGCAACATCGGAAAGCCCCACCGCTTCGTATGCCCTCCTTCTCCGAACCGCCCATATACTAGACCCCCTGCTCACGCACCACTGCCACACATTTTTCACAAGCCCTTCATTTCCCATTCGCACCAATTTCTTTTCATACCTCCCCGCTCTCGCAAATGCCCCCCATTTGATACCGACCCTCCTCGATTCCTGCAGAACCACATACTCCGGAGTTGACCGCTCTAACTCCATCGGGTCCTTCAGAAACCAGGTCTGCTCGCGTTCCAATGCATTCCATGCGCTTTGCATTAAATTATATTTTGAATAACAAGTGAAAATGCAATACAATGAATATAAACAGTTTCCTTATGCTTAATTTAGAACCGGTTATTTCAGTGTCTCATAAATCAAAATCGGTCTACCATATGAACTCTTTTTCTTCGTTCACTCACCTGATCGAGCATAGGCCAGTGGTATGTCATTCTTTCAGAATTATTTCCGGGTAACTTTAAGCATATTACTTCCGTCTGGGTAGCCTCGCCCAAGGTGAAGAAGGCTTCTATAAAGACTACCACAGATGTTAATGTGGTTGCCGAAGCGAGTAGAGGAGTTATTGTCACGACAGTATTAGAACCTGGATCCCCTGCGTGCTACCTTACCAACTGGGCTTCTTCGCTCACCTTAAAATTCGTTGTTTTTTATGTTCTGTATAAATGCGATGCACAAATTTGCTGTAGACATTTTTGTTTTTGGGTAATTGAGTCATTCTATTGGAAAATATGCAAACCATTTGTTTCTATCATCCATCGTTTTTGAAAATTAAAGTGTCATTTCAATGTAAGCTAGACTGGTGGTTCTTACAGCGCGTAAAACGATTGAGATTGGATCAGGAAAACAAATGTATGTGTGTTCATGTTTGGGGTAAAATTTTTCCCTCGGTGTCCTGGGTCCCTCTTAGAGCAACACATTTTTTAGAGCAAAAATTGACAACTTGATAGCTCAAATTAGAAAGGGGGCAAATTATTTGATCGAGGTCTTAAACGGGGATCGCATTTGCAATTTTGGATAAATGGCAGTTGTTTACCTTGTTGCAAAAACGCGAGCTATAGAAAGTTTTTCAAACGGCCCCCATATTGGCTTTTTTAATATGAGCAGCCGCTTGTTGAGTGGGGAGACCAAGTGGTCACCCATCCAACGCCCTGCTACGCCCGACGTTGCTTTACTGCGGTGATCTAACGAGTACCGAGCTCCACAACGCGGCAAGCCGCCGCTCATATGCTAATAATAAATTTAATTATCTCTCCAAAAAATGAAATACTTACATTATTATTTACACCTAATAGCTACTAAATTCAGTATAAGCATCTATAAATTACCTATCAACTACATAACCCAGGTAATAACTAATTATGCTGAAGTAACTAAGCATTTCCTTTCTGTATGCATTTGATGGACTTCCTATATAATTATCCTCACTAGGAAACTCTTTGGATCACACGTGCGTCACGTTCATATGTTCAATTTAATTATACTTTAACTTTATGACTGCTTTGAGGAATAGTTCATATAATAGGAAATCTTTAATACAATTGGGAACACGCACCGCACGAAAAATTTAACACATTTTGCACATCCATCGAGAGTCTTTCCATCGCCCACATACTAAAATTCTGGATTTTCATTTACGTTGGTCTATTATGATTCCAGGCACGGCGTAAACTCATGCAGTCATTGTTGTTGCATTCATTGACAAACTCAAGCACGTGTTCAAAAATACTATCGAGTTGTATCTGTTGTTGTACAGCTGTATAGCTAGTGTTGGTGCTAAAACGTGAGTTGCTGATTAAATTTCTCTTTCACGCCTTGAACAGCACATTTCGGATTGCATAGTACTGCAATTTACTTCTGACAAAGTGAAAAAGAAAACTTGTTGGAAGATGGATGAAAATGTTGAATTTCAGTTTCTGTTTTCTATTTCTCTTATACAATTATGGAAATATGCGGGGAATGTTCGGTAATGATAATAATAAAAAAGTATATTGAAGGAAAAGAAAGGCATTAATGATGATTGGAGTAAGTGAAATTGATGAGTATATTGGATTTGTGTAATTTACTTTAATATGGATAATTGATTGATATTGATGCATCTTTATTTTATTTGAATTATCAATTCATACAATTTAATTTTCTTCTTCTTCTTCTTCGTTCACCCGCCTTGTCGCTGACCGGGCATAAGCCTGTGGCTGTGGACAGCATAGTTGGTAAGACTTTGGTCTGTCACGCAGTCGGACGGGGTTCGAGTCCCCGGGATGGGCTCCCACATGTGTGAATTAATTTATTAATTCACACTAATTTATTCAGACAATCAAATCCACACTATGAAATAACAACATGTAAAAATCACACATCAAAATCACATCAATTGCAGTATGTGCATCCCACTACAGTTACAACAAGCCACAAAGCAATTCAATCACACAACACTCAACAAGGAACCAACACAACAATACCACACAAAAATCAACAATAACAACAACATAACATTATCGTGTATATACACATAAAATAAAATAAAAACTTGTATCCAGGCTGAAGGACCAGTTAGATCGATGGTCAGGTCTACGGATCAAATACAAATAATAATAAAACATTGGATAAATATTAAATTAAAATAGATTATTTATTTAATTCAATATTAATTTAATTTTAATTGAAATATGCTGATACTGTGGTTGTAGGTAGTAAATATTGCGCTTTGCTGTGATAATTTAATTTATATTTAAAATAAATCTCAATAGCCACAAATGAATCAAAATTTATTAATTTATTTACATTGCACAGTTTCGGAAACTGTTCAAATATATTAATTTTCATACATTTTAATTATGACAATAGAATTTATTATATTTAAATATATCGTAATAGTCATCTTCCTAGTTAAATATTAAAAACTTTTCATTAGTACCTAGCGTTCTTGTCGTGTTTTTTGGATTCATTTACCAAGCCTCGACTACGGTGATCATTATTATTTATTCTTTTTCAATGTAATTAATCATATTACGTCCCTCAGGAGGGAGTGGGGGGGAGGGTAATTTTGATTGAAATATTAGGTTCCTATTTCGTATGATCATCCGGGATTCCGGGGACCCCAGACCTTTTAAAATCTCGCTAATCAACAAAATTGTTCACAACTAACTGAATGAAGCATTGCCAAATTCAGTAGTGCATTCAGTCGGTGTTAATTAGTAAGAAGTGTCCGTTAAAACTCTAAAGCAAGGGTGAGCAATCTTTTTTTGCCGTACCGTCAATGCAGGGCGCCGTCTTCTGCTCAACCCACGTCTCAAATTATTCACGTATTCTTGCCCTAAAAATCCTCTCTAAATTGAAAGAATCAATTAATACAGAAAAATCGTTATGAAAAATTACTTTCAGGTGCCGAGAAGCTGAAAGGCCGAAAGCCAATAAGAAATTCGAATATCATTTTCGATTTGTGTTTGTATTATTATGTATATTGCGATATATTGCGGCTAAAGAAACTAACAATCCGATTTTAACTTTTCTTGTGTTTGAATGAATAATAACAAAACAATAAACGTAATGCGAGAGCATTTTCTCTTAATATCAGGATATGCTATGATTTTTCATAAATCTCTAGGTGGAACCTTCATGAATATATGAAAGGGTTCATTCTCCGCCATTATTATATGTTCCACTTTCACGAGTTACTTGCATTGAAGGACTATTCATAGTGCTGAAGCCAATGATAATTGACATTCCGGCAATTTTTGCTTGTATTGTGAAATTTAAACTAAAAATGTTTGATCTGCAGGAGTGAGTGACAATTTATCGAAAGTCAAATGAGGTCTCAAATTAAGTAACTTCTAATCTTCATTCCTATACATACGTATTTTATACTTCTACGAAATTACCGATTTATCAAATTATGAAAATAACGATTAAATAATAAGATTATATTCAGTTTTAATTCAGTCGTAAGGTCAAAAGCAAATTCATCTTTTTATTTCGTCGTTTCGTCGGCCACATAGCATGACCAGGGTTTGAACCTGAGACCCGTTGGGAGTTATGTAGCGATCTTTCCAACTAGGCACTTTTAATTTTAAAAGGAAGAGAGGGTATGGAAGGTGTGGATGGGAGATGAATATGTCAGGTGTATCCTATGTGGAAGGGGGAGGGATTCCTGGGAGCATATTGGGAGAGATTGTATAGGAATGAAAGAGGAGTGGGCACGTGACTGCCGGGGGAAAAAAGGGGAGTGAAAGAGTGGCTGAGTGAGGATGGAAGGGGGTGGCAATTTTGAAGGTGATAACAAAGCGGAAGGAAACAGCGCGGACTGGACGCCTACCTACCATCAACTACGGGTAGGCGTCAAATTGAAGGTACCCAGGAAGTGAAGGAGGAAAACGCCGGGCAGAATGCCGCCGGGTATGTAATGGAAGGGGGGGGGGAGTAATATGCCAATAAAGGTTATCTACTAATTTTAAAAGGATTTTTGCAAAAGTTTCCTACTTAAGAATTTAATCTAGAAAGTAATCATTCTACATAGAAGTTATATTTTTCGGAAAGCTTAAAGGCACGTTTGTGACTAACTTATCTCTGGTTGATTGCAGATTGCTTAAGCAGTGGTAAATCACGCAGCTACTAGGCCAAACACCAGCCACCATCACCGGTGAACAAAGTCAACAAAGAGCTGAACTAGTTGCACGTGCGCACACATCGCTCCATGATTCTGTCAGACGAACCGCAGCAACAAAGCACGCTCCACGAGGCGCATGCATGAATCATTTGCTGCGTTTCACCGGTGCGCAACTATTGGAATTCCGCATTCGGTGCGAGATGACAAATCCGCGATTCCATTGAACGCACGAAATTGCAAAGTGGTGGTACTTGGAGATACTTGGCTGCGTTACAGTCCGCTCAGTGCACGCACATCGATCAGTGCATTCAGTAAATGAACTAACTAATCAACAACAGTTGGCCGCTTGCTACAGCCTGCTTCGGAATCGTGTGTGCGCGTCGTATAGCAAGATTTCAGTGCTTTTTGTTTCCTGTGGGCGCGTGGGTTTCGTCGACATGTCGAGTTGCTGAGTGCCGTCGAGTTGAGTTTGAGTTGTGGCCACGGATTGCGAAGGTGTTGTGCGGACAAGGGTGGCAAGATGCCGTGCAAGAATCAGTACGATTTGGTGCAGAATGATGAGTACGACACGAGGATACCAGTTTATCCGGAGGAGGCTTTCATGCATGGCATTACATTCCAAGCTAAGGTAAGTTCAAAATTGAGTTTATTTCTTGTTGGCATTATATATCTGTATGAGTTAATGTCAAAGGGCTTGGTGTCCTTCGAGAATCTGATAAATCTTCCACTTGTTTTATAGTACTGTAATTTTATTAATTTAATACCGTTTTTTTTTAAATTTTTATGAGAATTATGTGAAGAGAATCTCCTAGAATTGCTATATAAATAGTTTTATAAATTCCAGAGGCTATTTTAATTGAAATTCCCTTGTCTATAAATGTAGGACGATGGAACTGCTTTGCTTGACGTAATATTTCTGTGTGAGTGAATGTGATCCTTGTTGTATTCCTAATATTTAAAGGTTTTTTTTTAAGAAAGACAACATCAAAATTTTTTTTTCTATCCATGTTAATATTAAACTTAATAAGATACTTATTAGTTTTGGAAAAACTCTTAAAAGTATATGTTTGAGGCCAAACTGCAATGGATTCAGAGATGAAGACATTCAACGATGTTTTCCCCAAAATTCTTAATCGTCACTAACGTTATTTTCTTAGCAGTGATCCCCTTAAAACAGGGGTGAGCAACCCTTTTTATGATCGGCAATTTTCATGAACGATAGGGCAGGTTGAGTCGAGTCTTGGTTCACCTGACAAACATTATTTGCTTTGGTTTGGCTAGACAAGACCCAATAAAGTACTAACTTTATTTCATACCACAATTTTGAAAGCGTGGTGCTTCATCGCTTAAACAAATAGTCTATTGTTCTCGCCACTGATTAGGCACGCACATATTTACTTCAAAGGGCAGACAGGAATTCACACAATATTTGATTCATGCTCGTGGGTGTAGACATTACTGTTCACATGACTCGCGCTTACTATAGGAGTGGAAAAGTGCCTGTTAAAAGGCGGATAGAGCATACATTGGTTGAATATGAGTAAGATAGGGGTGATGTCAGATTGACTGGACCGCGACCGTTACTTTGAGAACCGTTAGCCCTTCGTGAAGAAATTATCACTTGAAAATATCAGATTGAAACAGATGCAAATGAAGATATAATAATATATTTCCAAATCCGTGGGATTAATTTTAAATTTCTCGAAACTTGGATCTACTCTAGAATATATAGCAAAATAGCCACTATTAAATTAATATGTCTATATTGCATATTTTACCATTTAATGACCCTGCATTTAGGTCATACACTAAACAAACACAACACAAAATTTGCACCAGGGCAAGAATTATATATCAAATTTGTTATCGTTAAAATTTATCAATAACCCATATTAAACCCAAAATTACACCTAATATTAAGGAGTACATCTAGTCAAACACGCAGGAAATAGTTTATTAGCACACTATTTACGTACACGAACTATTTCAGCGAGGTATTCGTAATGGAAATGGTCTGTAAATATTTTTCGAATGTGTATTTTTGGATAAGCCCCCCTAGAGCATTTGATCTGCGACGGATACAGTTTTCCGGCGTGTTTACGTTCCACCGTAATGGTCGCCGTTTGTGAAACGTAATCGCCTTGTCTTGCCGCTTTCGGCGGTGGCGGCGACGGCGGCATCGGCGGCCGCCGGTGTTTGATTTATGTGACTACCGTCCGACTGCATTCGACATGCTGTTTTCGTATAATTTTCCGACATAATTAGGCGTAATATTACGTTTAACTCACGTACACTCACATACACTCACGTCAAAACGAAACCACGAAATATACTTGTGATGACAATCATCATACGTAATGGTTTTCTTCAAATGTGATTCATAAAAACGTAAGCACCAACTAGTTGTGCATAGTTCTTGAAAAAAAAGTTTATGGTATTGCCATTGAATAGATTGAAAAATGATGAAACATTGTGTGATCTGTTCACATAGATTTGTTGTTGCTAGTAATTCATTCATGACTCATACGATTAACATGTTATAGAAGATTTACGTGAATGAATTTACACAATATTAAATCTCTAGAAAAGGGGATTAGTGTATTTATTGTAACATACGGTCGGGGTTATTTATTTTAACACAATATTAAATGATTGCCTCAACTGAAGTAATTTATATTTTTACCCATTTATATATAGTAATAAATTTTATAACACAGTGTTTCCCAAACATGTTTGATCTCGGCTAGGTATAAGAAGTAATACGTCTATTCGGTGAATAAACTGGTGAATGCGAGCCGACTTTACGCCGCGTATAGCTCAGAAACTAATAATCCGATTTTAACTTTTCTTTTTTGAAATGTAGGTATTGTTTCAACTTGAGATAGGCTATTTTTGCTCTCTTTAGTAATAATTCATTTATTTTGTTCTCTATCAAACATATCCTTTAGTAGATTGTGTAGTAGTTGTAGATTGTATAGACTTGAGTGTGTTGGTTTTAGTACAGAGTTGAGGGTGTAAGTTTTGTTGTGTGGGTAGTGTTGAATAGTGAGCAGAATGTTGTGCTTTCTAGCGTACATATCGTAGAACTCGAGGTGGACCATTCAATTCAGTTTATAAATATTAAGGACTCATTATCTACTGATTGCCAGAAGATAATGATTGTTTGATCCCCAGGGGTGGCAGAATTAAAAATCAAATGAAGTTTCAAATATACTAACTTCCAATCTTTATTCCAGGACATATGAATCTCATTTCTCAGACCATTAGCCCATTGTGACAGTTTTAAAATCCCCAATAGTAATTACTGATGTATCTAACTATGAAAATAATGATTAAACAATAAGAATATATTTTTTGTTGATGTATGAATCAACAGGGCATCTTGAGACAATATGGGTGTGATTGCAATAATATTTGCATAATAATATTGTATCTGAATTTATATTTATATTTGTATGTATTCTATGGCTGATAAGTTGGGTGCATCCGCGCATGATGGTCAATATCGTCTAGTATATAAGCTTGTAATTTAGAATTAATAAATCAGAAGTAACAGAACACTGCTTAGATTCACTTCACAACAACGAAGAGCCTAAGAACCTCAGTTGTGAATATTTCGCCTTTCAAGTGCCTCTACAATCTACTCCTTCGACTTGTGCTGCATCTGGTGATCGTGCAAGTTGTCGTCATTCCGTGCAGAACTTACACCTCTGCACCATCTTCTAGATACTCCTGGAAAGTGCCAGTCCAAGAGGTTCTGACTGACAGCCTCTTTTCGGGGGCAAACGCACACATTTAGTTTGACTTCCGTCCTATGGTTTTTCGCGAGCTATCTTATAAATATACAAGCATATGTTCTCCATTTATCGACAATTATACATTGAAATCCGTGAATAGCATCTTGGAACATGGGTTAATATGCCATGAGTAAAATATTCGTTTAGAAGAAACTAATATCCTCTTTCATAAGGCAACTATATCAAAGAATACATATACATTAAGGCATTATATTGAAAATGTATTTCAAATATCCATAAAAACGTCTTGAAAGTGAAATATTGTTACGATAACAAACTATAAAAGCATCGTCAAATATTAAAACAAACATCTTTCTCCATTAACAAGAACTTCATCCGAACGCACTCAAGTATAATCATTGTTATATTATGAGTTCTTCCTTGCTTCCCTTTATATCTAAATTATATACCAATCGAAAATTGGCATCCTGAATAAGGAGGAGGGTTAGACGATGGGCCTGCAATCCACCCCTGTAAAAACAAAGCATATGCTAATCCACGTACAGACGGGGTGAAAGCTAACGTGATCGGAAGGCGTTGTCAAATGTCATACAATCGACCGATAAGAAGTTAGCAGCGAGCCTTCCAGCAGCGTGATCAAATTGCCCCATTTAAAATAACACGTAAAATAAAA
>JAODAC010042251.1:0-11614 GCA_027575185.1 Mimaenictus wilsoni | reverse complement strand
TATCAGAAACAGTGCGTATAACCCAGGATACGGCCTAATCCAAACAATAGCACGGAGACCCGCCTATATTGATAAAAGGAACATGACCGCAGAAGAGAAAAGGATTATGGCCAGAGCAAGATGTGAAACTAAAGAGCAGGGCAGAAAGGTATGGATCATCTGGCTATATGAGAGGGGGTGTTGAATGGTACGGGATGTGCGGGTGGGAATGTAAGAGAGTGGTTGGCAGAGGGAGGGGAGAGTGTGACAATAGTGACGCAAATCATGCAGGAGAAATGGAAGCGGAGGAGAGGTATGACTCAATAGAGTGGGGTGGAATACAACATTTGAATATATTTTTTTGGTTGTAAATATTAGTAGTAAATTATTGTTGAGTTTTTTTTTTTTTTGATGTAATATAAAAGTCTACTGAAGAATGGTTTTTGTAAAGATAATGTTAAATGCCAAAATAAAAGGTTATCTACTACTACTACTACTACTTTTCATAATCTTATAATGAATCTGGTAACAATTTCTGGAGAAAAGTGAATTCACGCCTGACCTAATGCCTGACCTAAAGGAAAACCCGGTCTAGACAATGACGTTTCAAAAACTTGAAAATATCATTTATAGAGGGATATTACTAAAAAAATTATTAAAAAGGAAATAGTATTTATTTATTCAATTTTGTTTGGTAGTATTTAGTGTGTTAAGTTTTACTTGCTATTTTGAGTATGAATTTAGTATTATTTTTTTATGTATTCAATAATGGGATCGTGAAGTAGGATGTAAATGCATACGAATGCCAATAAAGGTTACTTATATTATTAAAATGAAAATAAATGTGCAAATATCAGTGATGCGTCGACATTATCGAGTGAGCAATATTGAAAAGTGCCGCGGTCGGCTTGGGTGCGCCCTTGTGTCAGCCTCGTCTACAGCGTTGATGGATTGATGACACCTACACATGTTCATATCATAGTTTTTTTATCTTTCCTCCATTTTATCTTACCTATTTTTTGTTGGGAAGATTCGTTATCTCCACAACGCTTGTTTGGAGAAGCCCGACCAGTTTAATTACATTGGCTTTGAGCAAACTGGCAACTCTAACTATCCCTTTTTCCTACATTCGTTAGACAAAGGTAGACATAGAAGCCCGAAGCCGAAGTCGCCTGTGCGAATGACGCCTTAGAGTTTCGATACTCGCATTAACCTCCCGTTAAGGTACCCCAGCCAAGAGATGGTTTTTGCAAGTTGCGAAACTTAGAAATAAATCCATATATGGCATCCGGACTCCGATCCACAACAAAGACATGGGCACTAAGAATGCGTCAAAATCGTTAGAAGCTGCATTCAACAGCTTTTATTAATTGTAAGGTGTAAAACCTTGGAACGATCATTTCCTAAAACATTCTGTCGCCTATGCAATTATCAAGTTAAAACAAACCAAAAAAAGTATCATTCGATACTCGAGGGTAAACGAGTTAATGCAAGTGCTGCCAGCGTGTGCGTGTTCATGTGGGACAACGCCGTTGTCACACTTATATCATTATTTTACTATTTTGATGGAGCATCTAAATTTTGAACATGAATATTTATGAGAAATGTCACATAAATCGTAGCATAATAATTTACAATGCAAATTAATTCGGGAAGTCAACTTTTCACGAAGTATCGAAACTTTTTGATATCGATACTTTTGAATCTTCGATACTTTCTATACCCAACTGTAGAAGAAAAGTACCGATACTTATTGGTATCGAAAATACACATTGACGCCATCTGTTAATGTATTTTCAAATTATTTTTTACTCGTTACAGATATCTTCAGTATATTATCGTCGCAATGTTTCTGATGTTACTTCATGAGAGTTACACTTTGAGAATGAAAAGTATCGCGGTAATAAAAGTAATAAAACTAATAATATTAAAATTACTAATTGAGTAAATTAAGGAATCGACTTCGAAGTATCGAAATTTGTGATTTATAAACCTTTTAGACTGTGCTTGCGACGAATTGATAAAATCGAAAAGTACAGGGAATATAACGTTCTTCAAATGACAAGGCAAATTAATTTGGGAAGTCAACTTTTCACGAAGTACCGAAACTTTTTGATATCGATACTTTTGAAACTTCGATACTTTCTGTAGCCAAGTACAGAAGAAAAGTATCGATACTTATTGATATCGAAAATACACATTGGCGCCATCTGTTAATGTATTTTCAAATTATTTTTACTCGTTATCGTTTTTACTCGTTATCGAAATTTGTAATTTATCAACTTTTTAGACTGTGCTTGCGACGAATTGATAAAATCGGAAAGTATAGGGAATACAACCTTCTTCAAAATTAATATTTCTGTGAATGAGTAATAAACTATTTTGGATTATAGCATAAAAAGCAGAATTAGGGTATTAATTTCCACATGTTTCAAGATTATCTCGTGCATTACGTTTAACGGATTTCATTCATTCATCGCTGTCCGCTCTTGACTTTTAATGAATCATTAATCTCCAAAATCTCCAAAGGATCATACATATCTTCCCGTTCAGCAATGTAATTTAGCCGTCGTGTTTGTTCGTATTAAGTGTGAGTCGAACACTTGGTTAATTGTTTGTTTTAACGTGTGAATCGTATGTACAAGTGCCTGCTGTATACGCATACAAAATCTAGCAAGACCAAACATCAAAATTGTTGCTTTTAAGAAGTTCGTTATGCGAGTAAATTTCTTCTGGTTGTTTTTTCATTGATAAATACCATTGAAACAACTAATGAAAACTGAAAGAATTCTCACTCATCATCTACCCTGCTTGACCAATTCGTTGTATTCAACGTTGTCAATTTTTGTCAAGCCGCTTAAGTAAGATCGTCGTTGTTACCTTATTGTCAGTCTAAAGAAAATAGGCACAAACGTATTTTAAACGCATACGTATACTGATTGAAAAATGTTCGTTTTGCGGTGCAATTTCTCACGGTTTTTTATTTGATAAATATCAGTGAAAACAAGAACTAGTGGAGAATTCCATTCCGTAATATTGACATGTATTTATTTGAATGTAGTAATGAAATAATTTCCATATTTTTAATTTAACCGACGCCGACGCTGCAGCGGGGACGTATCTGTCGCTTAGAGAGCGATTACCATCCTAATAGGTGGTTGTGACTAACAGATGGCCCCAGTGTAGGGGCATGTCAAAAAGTATCGAACATATTTAATTCGATTAATCGAACACGTGGTATCGGTACTTATCGATACCGATAGTTTTATGACATCCCTAGTAGGTATCACACTCTCACACACACATACGCATCTACATTCTTCAACGTTCAACAATTATTCATATGCCGGGTGAGTTGAAAACGTTAAATATCTCGAGAAATATGCCGTCTACGAAAAAATTGCAGGTAATCAAAAGTAACCATTCAATGGGGGAAATATGATCGTGGTATATTGTTACAGATATACCTGGTAATGGATGCAGTAAATGGTCAAAATGATGGCCGTCGATTTCAGTGCATGTGCAAGTAACCCTCGATTAACGCGGTCTCAAAAAACACGGTTTTGAATATCGCGGTTATCGGTGAGATCAAAACATTTAATCGCAATAATCAAAAACGTGTTTTTTAAAGACCACGTATATCGAGGGTTAGTTGTACATGTATTGAAATCGACAAGTACAATTTAAAACATTTATTGCAAACATTACTAGGTATATCTGTAATAATAAACTGTGTACTAAGCCAAGAAAATAATTTAGCCCGATTTTTACATTGTAAAATAAATTCATAAAATTAATTTTTACCGCTTACAGAAACAATTATGAAAAAAATGTTCCCAACAAATCTTACTTACTTTTAGTCGTACAATTCGAATCTGAATTAAAAAAATAGGGGTACCCATTTAAAATTTACAAGTTACCCCCCACCCCACCCATTGAGGGTGGGGTTGGGGGGGGGCTGAGTATACCACGATCATATTTCCCCCATGGTATGGCTACTTTTTGTTTATCTACAATTTTTTCGTAGAGGGCATATTTCTAGAGATATTTAAAGTTTTCAAATTAAACAATTCACGGTATACGACGCGACGCACTCACGAATAAATGCATCCTACGATGCGACACCCAACACACTAATCAAACAGCAATATACAAAATACAGCTCAACAACAATACCAAATCCTCAAACAGACTACTCCTCACAACACCACATCAACACCAAACCTGCAAACATACTACTACACACAACATAAACATCAATAACAAACAAATTGTAAGTACACATGATAATAAATATATGTCGAAAAGACCCTCAGAGGTCTATAGTCGTAAAAATATATCAAATAATAAATAATTAAATAATTTTAACGAGGTTTTGCGCTGCAAACTGTTCAGCAAACCTAATTTATATTAAAATAAAAAATCGTTGCAATATTAGTTCTTGCACCAAAACCTGCCGTTTTCGGGTTTGGCTATATTCGAACTCTATTTTTGATCAAGATTATCGCATTTTCTTTCCGATTCTATATCCTACTATGAGAAAATTTGCTGGGGATATTAGGTATACGCAGAATCGAAAATTTACGTTAAGATTTTATGGATCATTTTGGCTTTTACGGGATCAGTCGGATGGTTCACGGTTTAAGTATTGTCCACGAACTTTTCTGCGTCGCTTTTTTGGTTTTTACACCAAAACCAGCGCATTTTCAAATTGTTGAAAGACAAAACTCAAATGGTTGCATTTATTATACTTTAGTGTGATCTTGTTGCATACACGTCAAATTTTAAAATCTGCTGTAACCTAACAGTTTCCTTCTTCGCGCCGTGAGCGACAGATGCGTATAAGTTTCCATTTTGTTATGATTAAACTTGTATCTATTAACATCGAACAAGTCGTACTTAATTATCTTTCAATTCACACAAGAAACTGCCGATTTCAACACAAATGAATGAAATAATAATTCAATCCAAATACTTCAAAGTGTATTTCGTTATTACCACATCTATAAGCACCGTTTTTTGAATATTAATATCATTATGATCATGGCATAAAAATGCAACGATATAACTTTAGATAAAAAACAAATCACTTGGCTTCTGTTTAACTGCAACTACAATATCAGATAATACAATGGCATAACACTAACAGACCTGGTTATTAGCACAAACCATTTTAATGACTATGTGAATGTCTGAAAATATTTGCAAAACCATAAATTAGCACTATAAAAACGTGTTTGTGATGCGGACTAATTTATGCAATTGTCATTAAACAACCGAAGATCCTAAAATTGAGGTTACCTTGAATAACTATTTTTGTCGCCGCTTTTTATCCGTCCGTCGCCGTGTGCATAATTTACAACACACAATAAAACAATGTACGCGTCAAATTTCTGGGAATTCACATCCTTATTCGGCTTGTTTTATCTTCGTTTTGTGTTTATTAAACATTTAGTTCGTATTTATTTTGCGGTTTTCCCAGGAAGAGCTGGATTTGTAATTTAAACGGATGATTTGGTCAGCTTAAATATAGAAGAAACGTATTTCATTTTTTTTTCAATTAAAACCAGCTTCAAGCATTTTCTCCCTCTTAACATCTCTTGTCTGCAGAAGTGTCAGTCAGTAATATTTTGAGACTATCACCGCTACATTTGTAAAATTAAGAGGAGAAAAGAATAAAATGCACATGAAAAATTAAATGGCAGCAAAATCGGAAAATGAAAATGATTTGAACTATTTTCTGTGCACTTCAATGGAACAGGAACTACGAGTATGTTTGCCGCAGCTCTGAAATTGATTATATTGTCCGCAAAGTTATTTTTGCTTGATTTGTTGGTGACTGGTGAACTTCTACGTTGACCCCTCAAAATAAATTCTGAAGTGGAAATCCCTATCTTTCTCACTGGTTTCATTGACATATACACGTTTAAATGGTAAACTATGAGATCTAATAAAATGATGTAAAATAATACTTTTAGCAATTATTTTAGTATTTTTTGCAATAATGAAGAATTGGTCAAGGAAGCAATATTAAATAATAAATTTCTTGGTCTTACAGTTCTTCTTACAGTCACAGTTAAATATGTTAGATGATATCGATTTATCGATATTTATTTTTAACGATATTTGCTATTTTTAGTATTTCTATATGTTGGAATCGAAATCAGTTAGTGCCTATATTCAAAAATATACAAAGACGAGAACTTCAACGATATATATCGATAGTTATCGATATCGATATATATTTTTGACATATCTAGCAAATACCTTTAATTGTAGTCAAAAGAGAGTCCAGATATCGGTACAATACGGATAGGTCCACGGCTAATTACAATAGCATATTGTACAACGAGCATGAAATGATACCTATTTCCTCATGAGTATAATAAATTTCAACTTATGTTTCGTCGCAGCCGCGCCGAGAGGGATTTCGGCACGGATTCGATGCAAGAAACCCCTGCTTACTTACGCAAGGGTTCCAGCTTCAAGTTTTGGAACCTACTCGCTCCAGTATCCAGAAACACTATGGAAGAAGGTCAAGGGTCTCTCCCCGCACAGCGGAAAAAGGGTTGTGGCGGCAATCCATTGTCAATATTAGGATCAATAAACCACAATCACAATCAACATCAATAAACCCTAATTTGCACGTAATCAACATCCGCCAGACTAAATATCGAAAATGCTGACACCTCAACACCGACACGGCGCAGCGAGATCGCGACCACGTGTTCCGCTGTGACGAACTGAACAAATGGTCGCGTCAGCATTTTCACCTGGTATATATAGTCTACAATTCGGCATCATCAACCAGTTCAGTTCTTCACCGAATCTTCACGCATTCAGTCATCCAGTTACTCAATCAGCTCGACACCGAAGATCGACACCGAAGTCCACCACCAGCAGCCGCCACCAAAGAGTCCGCCGTCACAGAGAGTCCACACCGAGTCCTTCACCTGCCGGCTCCAACGACTGCACCGGCACCAGCAGCTGCCACCAAGTCCGCTACCGGCCGTCGTCACCAGCGAGGCTCACATCAACCTGCCTGCCCCGTCGACCAGTCCGAGCCGATCGACTCCAACTGCCGCCTCCGCCTGGATCTCCTCGTTATCTTAATCTCATTGATTTTATATTCCATTTCATGTATTGTGGTACAATAAAAATCCCACAGGGTAAAAGAAGAAGAATAATCGAACTCTTCACATACATCGAAACGCGAAATTCAGAATATACCAAACAATCATCAGGCTGATACATACGACTTTGACATGACATTGACACAGAAGAATCGACACTTCTTAGGAAAGGACGATCCTTGGATGAATAACGGGATCTAGCAAGGAGGTCGATGACTAAGGCGTAATCAAGAACTGTGTAGACTATTCAACACATCCGGGGTATAAAAATGGTAAAATCGCGTGGTAAGAATGTATGAAGAGAGATACAACGAAATGGAAGGTAATAGACCAATCGGAAAACTAAGGCAAGGGTGGGAAGATATTATCGAGGCGGACTGGGGCAATGAACTGAAGAGGGACAGGGTACTATAAGGGTTGTGAGGTCCGGAAATTGAATGGATAACATAAAGCAGAAAAGTAAATTTGCCAATTTAATCAATTGCAAGGTAGTACAGAAGTATCCCACCACCTACAATTATTACGTGTGACCGATTGCCCGGGTTTTTCTAAAGTTCTATAATAATCACCTTTCCAACAAGTTTCGAACTCAACAATGCGGGAACTACATGTACGACACCTTCAAAATTAGCATTGTTGATCCTTTGACATGCAATATGCCTGTCAGTTATTGGGATATACATTTTTTTCTATTTCTGATAATTCTGAACATTCGCTGGTTGTGAAACATTTTCCATCGAATATCGTTATTTTACCATCGATAAATGATAATTTGGAATGTTTCATGGACTGTCTAGTCACACTTTTCTTGGTTTCGTTTAACGTCCACACTACAATGTAATTTTTTCACAATTATTCTCAACAACGTAGTCCACTATGGAAAATAATAGACCCTTTTTGGTCATTGGGAAAGATTTTAAACAGAATAATGCCCGCTGTACCTTAATAGGCAATCTAGAAAATAAAATTTATTTGAAATGCTGATAAATTGTGCAATAATACAAAAATACTTGTTTCTTCTTCATCAATTGCAATTTTTTCTTTATATGCAATTTATATTCAGATATTTAATTAAAAAAAAACATACAAACGATAATGGAGTCTGTAATAAACATTATAAAAAATGACTGAATACTTATAGACCTCTAATATGAGGATTCGTGTGCGAAGGTCAGGCAAAAACGCAATAACTCGAATAACAAAACATCATCGATGGCAAACATTATTCGCAGGTAAAAAAAAACATCTTCCGTTAAGCAGTCACAATCAGTTAACTGTCAACTTTTGCATTGCATTCCATAATCAAATAATGAGATCACCAGACCGTTCCACAAACGGCAGGCTTTATCAACGCCAATCGCCATCGTTAATGGCGCAGCAGCCAACCTAATTGCATCGCAAATCAATTAACATTAATTGAAGTGTTAAATAACCGCAGGCATAAATGGCATAAACTGCGGCTATGAAATCGAATCTTAATGAAAATAACGCCCCTTAATAACTGTATCAACTCGAAAATATGCGACTGAATTGCGATGGACATTAAAATATAGATTACCTAATTATACCCTAGAGTTTACTTACCAAATTATGTTGTAAAATAGAAGTAAGTTTGACTATATTGTATGGGCCGAATCTGACCGTTATCATTCATTTCGTATGAATTTATCTGCAAAGAAAAATAGTTTAGCATATTAGAAAATTTCTCAGATGTCAAATTTCAAATTAAAAATTATTTTCGCCAAAAAAAACGTATAATTATGTGTATATATTGTTGCAAGAAATTGGTTTTATTAAATTGGTTGGTCTTAACTTTAAAACATTGATGCTCAACATTTCTTAAGATTCCGTAAAAAAATGGTTTCCAAATTCTGCTTAAATCGGTGGAAATTTTCATGTGGATTTTGTAAATCCATCGTATATAATTGCAATTCATATATTCAGTGAAACCCCGATTGCAAATAAAACTTAGCAACAATTACAAAATCAACATTTTTGTGAACAACTGCGCCATAGCCTTAAACTTTTTTGCTTATTCAACCTTCAAAATATGATTAATTCAATAATTATTATTTTGTTCGATGAAGGTAGTGAAGATTAATAATTCCTAATAAAAGAACATGTACATAAAGATCTGATTCATAAAGAGTCATCAGTAAATGGTAAAATAATGACGGTCAGGGAAATTTCATTTTTCAACATACAATTTTTTGAGACGAATGACTGATGTATATTGACTGAAACCTATTTTACGTGTATATAGAGCAGAGGTGGGCAAATATTTAGACAGTCGGGCCACATTGCAGATGAAAATTTGACCTCGGGCCAAATCATTTTTTTTTTCTTCTAATTTTAAGTATAGTTTTAGGGAATGCCATACGAAACCCCGTGAATATAATAGGACAATAGAGAAGAATAGGAGTACTCGAAACCTATTGTTATATCAAGTGGTCGAATCGTAAAAGATGCAAAATGTTTGTCCGAAGACGATTTATTAAGTTTTTATGAAAGGTCATGGTGTCCTTTCCATCTCTATACCTGAAATAGAGCGAAGAGTGCAGTAGAACAGCGGCGCGGCGTCGAGTTACATTAGCGCCGAGCTGTAGTAGATATAAAGCAATGTATAGCCGCGGATAAGGTGATATCATGTTACGTGGTATGCACTTGCAAAACATCAAGACGTCGAATGTAAATCAAACACTTCAAAACTGAACTTTATCAAATTTCAAATTCATATATCTATCCAACTCAAATTAGCGTTTTTTTTGTACCGTCGCGTCGGGTCGCGTACGGCGATATCTTCTTACCTAAACCTTAGCGGGGAACCTCCCATCGCGTTAGCGGCGATAGACATGCTTAGGAAGAGATTAGTTTATATTTACGGAAACACGTACAAAATCACATTTATTCATCCATTTATTCATTCGACGAGAAAACCCCTAATTTATATTGCTTTACAATTCATTCAATACTTTCGCAATACTTTCGTCGCGTTAGGGCCTACGCTCTTTGCGATAGCCGCGAAAGTATCGAATGAATTTACGATTGCAAATTTTACGACTTGTGATTGCGTAGATATATACTAATCTGCTGCTAAGCATATCTATCGCCGCTCTGCGCGTCAGGCTGCACGCACCCGAAAAAACGCTAATTTGTGTTGGGTTAAAACAAACATTAAATAGAGCTACTTAATCCATCCATCAGTGTTTGATCCGTCAGTCCATCGATGTACATTGCTTTATATCTAGTGTAGCTCGGCGCCACGCTAGCGTTTTACGCAGAGAGATCATCTACGCTTCGTTGGCTTGCATTCGTATAGCAAGATCTCAGTCGTAAAACCGCTCATAAACTTTGATCTCGAAGAAAATCAAGTGGTTCTATTATATTCCTTGTTGGCGTTGTTCCTTTGTTGGTTCGGGAGAATGCGCACCTCCTGTTTTAGGAACGTAGTAGCCCAGTTGGTAAAATCGCTGCTTACCAACGAAGGGGGTTCCAGATTCAAATCCTGGCCGTGACAATCAGTATCATCTTCACCTTGAGTGAGTCTAGCAACTTACCCAAAGCGAATTAATATGGTCATAGTTACCCAGAAGTAATTCTGGAAGAATGACAGGCCACAGACCTATGCCCGGTCAGCGACATCAGGTGAACGAAGAGGAAGTATGGTTTTTACTAAGGATGTCGGATCATATATTTTAGATACCTTATTTAATAAATAATCTAAAATAATAAAGGGCCCCAATAATGTGCTTCACAATGCCATCCAACCTTCTTCTTTATCAAGAAACCGGAATAACACCTATCCTAGATCGCCAGATATCTCTCACTATTAATTTGGTACATGAAACCATCTCTCTACATCAATTTCTACGACTTATTCAAATAGATAATCAAATGTCTCTGTATGAGAAACTAATTCAGAACATATTGTAATTCTTTTTTTATTATTCATTTTGACATTTTTCTGTTATATATCTCTACCAATCATATTTTTATTTCATGGGCCGAAAGACTATGTAGTCGATATTATTATTATTAATAAAGGGTAATCTAAAATAAATGTATAAGTATTGCTTAATATTTTATGTAAATTTTTTTATGCTCCAATTTATGTCAGACAAAAACTAATATTAGTGTTTTTAATACTAATATATATCATGCTTCACGGGCCAGACAAAATTCTACCGCGGGCCGCCATTTGCTCAGTCCTGATATAGATATTACTGGGTTCATTTAGGAAATATGTATAATTATAATACAATTAATGTCTGCCATTAAGCTAGTGAGACTAATATACAAATCTATATCTATGGAAAATCAATATGTAAATATTTTAAAAGTGTCATCAAGTTTAAATTATCTATCTTATGTGAGATTCCACAAGGATGATCGAATGTGGGACTTCACATTAAAACCGGGAACTTAAACACCGCTGTGATCTTAGCACAACAAAATAATAGGGCTAGCACAACTTTTTAAATGGGGAATTACATTGGAAAGTA
>JAODAC010042240.1:0-11622 GCA_027575185.1 Mimaenictus wilsoni | reverse complement strand
TAAAATCGTGCGGAGTGCAAGCGGTTAACATTTTATAAAGTTATTTTGAAACAAAGACCTCTTGTATGAGTACAATAAGACCCCAGCGGAGACGCAACGATATACCGCCGTATTTTTTAATATATTTTATCGATATGATAAGTAACTTTGAACAAAAATGCCTTTTTTTGTTTATTTATTGATAACAAAAGCTTTCAACACGCACGTGTAGATGGCGGAGTAATCGTTCATTGTCGAAAGTATCAATACATAATTTGCCGATAATTATCGATACCTGAAATATCTATGTATCGATACCTGAAATATCTATGTATAAGTATTTTGACACACTATTATTCGACAAACCAAAAGACGGTTTTACACAACTATGCAAAATAAAAAAAGTGAAATTTGAGGCAATTTGTTTTAAGTACTTCAGAGAAGAAAAAAAAACAGAACAAACTATTTTACCAGTACAAAGTTGACCTAATCTTATTCTATTATGTCAAAATAGCGTATAATCTCTGGGCACTTAAGTGATTTAAGTCGCTAAACGTGTTGTTAAAAAAGCGAATCAGATTCACTGTTTTTTTTTATTGTGTTTCGTGCCCGTGAAATTCTCTTCTAATCCATAAGATAATCCATAAGACAACATATTAACCATCTTAGTTTTCAATGTTAGTTTGCCTTCACGTTTTCTATGTTATTTTGAGTAACTATGTGTGTGTGCTATATTGTAAACGCGGCTTTAAGAATTATGGGATTGATGGGAATCTCCCACTTCCGTTGCTGTTAATTTGTTTATTGTTGGCATATTATTCCATTCTTTCGCTCTTGTTAGCGAGTGAAAACGAATGCCTTGTCTTAAGTCACAATATCTAATCTGCAATCTGCTTATTTGCATACTATATGTGCGGTTAAACCTGAGCGTAAAACTGAAATCGGAGTTAAATACCATGAAAACCGAGATTGAAATCGAAAACAATCACAATAGTACTAAATATCTATGCTCAAGTTATATTTTATAGGATAGAGAAACAAATTAGGTAAATTGTAATAAATTTGCGTAGCGAAGTAAAATCATCGCAAATCGTCAGTTCAAAGACTGCTAAACTATGTTTAAGTCAACCAAAGTTGATCTAACATAAGAGCGCTTAATCGCAGAGAAATGATTCTCTATACGACTCAGGTCTGTGCAACTGATTGTGAGTGCAGTGCACAAGTGGACAAATATGTCGAATAACATGTTCTATTCAAATTCTTGTTAAACGAGTACTGCACCGTCGGGGGTCGCATAAGCCGCAACAATTACCATGAAAACGCAATCATTTTGAAGAGATGCGTTTTTTAGAATTGAAAAAACTGTAATAATTCGTGAATCAACATTACAGTCAAGGAGTTAATCTTAAAATTGTAAATTGTAAAAAGGAAATTTCTTTTATTATACTATTCTATACTATACTACACACATGAAAATGTTTTAATTTAATGATTCAAGAATTAGTTTCTTATAATGGCTTTGTGGTATGTTACGACAAGATCCAAAGTTGGATTCCCTGTGGATGTAGAGCAAAATGAATTTTTCTTCTTATAGTTTTAGTTCTTTTAGTTCTTTTTTCTTTAGTTTAGTCAATCTTGATAAATAAAAAAGTTCTTTATAAGATTTTTCTAGTTTTTTTTCCAAATTCTTTTTCGTAACAATTTTATTATTTAAATTTTGAGTATTCTTCCTAATATTTGATTATATAAGGATGGTTAATAAAACATGTAATGTTCCAGCTATAATTAGCTGCTGAAATGAATAAGCCACGAATAAGTAGTAAGGAGTTATAACGATTAAAAAAAGTGTAAAACATGTACTCGTTACTGATTCGGTCATGTAAACTATGACTAAGAAATTTGCAAATTGTAGACATTTTTAAATACCGGCATATTCTTATAATTATACCCCTTATAAATGAAGAGTTGCTCACCCTAATGACGTAAGTCCCAAATTTATATCATAATTACTTCGATTGTTAAATGACTATCAAAAATTATCAAAAGTTGCTGATTCGTCCATATACATGAAAATTACGTCCTACAAATTAGAAAATGTCGGACATTTGTAAATACTGGCACATTCCTATATTTATAACACTCATAGAAGAAGCGTTGCTTAATTTATTGACGCTAATCCCTAATTTATATGATAATTATGTCGCAAGTAAAGAGACTATCGAAAATTACGAAAAATTGGTGATTCATTTACACGTAAATTTCGTTTAACAAATTTGTAATTTTGGGGCATTTGTAAAGGTTGGTCTATTCGTATATTTATGTCCCTTATAGAAGAAGAGTTGCTTATTGTAACAACGTCAATCCCAAAATTATCTAATAATTATATCGCACGATAGTGCTTTGTAGAAAATCGCGAAAAGTGACTGATTCGTCCAAATACATGAAAATTACGTCCTACAAATTTGAAAATGTCGAGCATTTGTAAATATTCACACATTTCTATATTTATAACACTTATAGAAGAATAGTTGCTTAATCTATTGTCGCTAATCCCAAATGTGTATCATAAGTACGTCGCAAATAACAGACTATCGAAAATTATGAAAAATTGGTGATTCATTGACACGTAAATTTCGTTTAACAAATTTGTAATTTTGGGGCATTTGTAAAGGTCGGTCTATTCGTATATTTATGTCCCTTATAGAAGAAGAGTTGCTTATTGTAACAACGTCAATCCCAAAATTATCTAATAATTATATCGCACGATAGTGCTTTGTAGAAAATCGCGAAAAGTGACTGATTCGTCCAAATACATGAAAATTACGTCCTACAAATTTGAAAATGTCGGGCATGTGTAAATATTAACACATTTCTATATTTATAACACTTATAGAAGAATAGTTGCTTAATCTATTGTCGCTAATCCCAAATGTGAATCATAAGTACGTCGCAAATAACAGACTATCGAAAATTATGAAAAATTGTTGATTCATTGACACGTAAATTTCGTTTAACAAATTTGTAATTTTGGGGCATTTGTAAAGGTTGGTCTATTCGTATATTTATGTCCCTTATAGAAGAAGAGTTGCTTATTGTAACAACGTCAATCCCAAAATTATCTAATAATTATATCGCACGATAGCGCTTTGTAGAAAATCGCGAAAAGTTGCTGATTCGTCCAAATACATGAAAATTACGTCCTACAAATTTGAAAATGTCGAGCATTTGTAAATATTAACACATTTCTATATTTATAACACTTATAGAAGAATAGTTGCTTAATCTATTGTCGCTAATTCCAAATGTGTATCATAAGTACGTCGCAAATAACAGACTATCGAAAATTATGAAAAATTGGTGATTCATTGACACGTAAATTTCGTTTAACAAATTTGTAATTTTGGGGCATTTGTAAAGGTCGGTCTATTCGTATATTTATGTCCCTTATAGAAGAAGAGTTGCTTATTGTAACAACGTCAATCCCAAAATTATCTAATAATTATATCGCACGATAGCGCTTTGTAGAAAATCGCGAAAAGTTGCTGATTCGTCCAAATACATGAAAGTTACGTCCTACAAATTTGAAAATGTCGGGTATTTGTAAATATTTATTTATTTATTACACTTATAGAAGATTATTACTTATAGAATAGATTAATTGCTTAATATATTGTCGCTAATTCCAAATTTGTATCATGAGTACGTCGCAAGATAACTCACTATCGAAAATTACGAATTGCACGTAAATTACGTTTTGTAAACTTATAATTTTCGGACATTTGTTAATGCCGGTACATTAGTATACTTATATCCCTTATAGAAGAGGAATTGCTTAATCTAATGACGTTAATCCCAAGTTTATATTAAAATTACGTACCAAGATAACCCGCTTGAGAACATTCAGTAAAGATTCTCACGCTGATTATAATGATATTCAATTCGACAACGAAATTCGTTTGCAAAGGGATCCTAATAAGGTTCAATTTTCTGCACTGGTATTACCATGGCAGCTTGATCTCATGATGTCAAAATGTACAAATCCGAAATTTATACGCGCAATAAAATCGCGTAATATACACATTCCTATACATTCTTATGGAAGTCGCATCCAGTCTGAACTCAACGCGAGTACCTGCGTTCGGCTGCATTTTAGAATGCACCGGGATATTCCAAACTAATCAACACTTCGACGGTCCTTAATAAACAATTTTATGTCATAAGCACTGAATATTGACTAACGTTATCTAATGATTTTTTTCGTAATTTTGCGAAGTAATTTGATGAATATCCACGTATGGCCATACAGCCATCAATTTCGAGTGACGAATGCAAGCTGTGGCCTCATCTCCTTAATACCGATTGTTAATGTTCATGGTTAATAAGTGGTTTGGTTAGCGGTTTTAGCGGTAAATGTTTTATTATTGTTTGTTGATTGCCGATGCGGGCAATTCGTTGCGACGACGACTCGTCGATCATCTTGCATTCGCCAGTAAAGCACTCATAAATGCTATAATTAACAATCAATGCATTCGTTAATTAATTAACGTTTACTGTTTTATTCTTACTTGACTCTATATAAACAAGAGGAGAAAATAATTTATAGGAAATATCGATTTATTGACGTGATGATATAGAATTTGTAACGGAATACCTTCGTATTGTATGGTAATTAATAAAATGCATTATAATAAAGTGGAAAAACGAATATAATATCATCATAAAATCGTTATGACAACAGGTTGTTGACAGTTTAGTTGTGCTAGATTGTATAAATGTTTCCTTCTTCTTTTCTGTGTGTTCTCATTCTTCAATTCTTCTTCGATTAATCAAAGGTAATTTTTTATAAGATTTTAAGCAAATATAAGGGAAACGCCCACCTGGGCAGCACCGTCGGTAGAGCTTGGGCCTACCACGCGGTCGGACGAGGTTCGAGTCTTCGAGGTGGATACACATTATTCACAATTATAATTCTCAAAAATTCACATTAATCCACACCTATACGAACCGCACAATAGAAATCCACTCTTCTAATCAACAATGGCTAATATGCGCAACCCACAACTTTCAACACACAAAAAAAAGGATAAAAACCGCTGACAAATCAACTAAAACACTCTCACACAACAACAATCCATATATAAACAATTCAACACAAGGGTCAGCAACAACAGCAACATCACATGGCAATCACAATAATAAACATGTAATATAAAAACACATACAATAACAATAATTCATCGCTGAAGGACCAGTATGGTCGATGGCCAGGTCTCTGAACCAAATATAATATTATTATTATAAGGGAAACACCAAACGGGCTCAAAAAATGAAATTTTTATTTTCGGATTTTCTTAAAGTTTATTATTTTAGAAATGTCTGTAAATGTAAATTTCGAATAGAAATTCCAAGAAAGGGTAAAGTTATAACCAAAAAATTGCAGTGAAATCCGAACCGCGACAACAGCGCTGACATAAAGAAAAGGTTTATGTCCAGACGACAAAGTGCCTGAAGATAGTGCAAAACAAACAACTAGCGCGAAAATAACAAAATGCCTCTACGCTCTTACGCACCACAGACGTCTCAGAGGTAATAGCTTCAAGTCTCCCCATGGATCAGGTGATACTTGAACAAACGAAGAAATATCGGGACAATTCTCTGGAATTGGAAATCGAAGCATTTGACATTTTAACTGCATGGAATATTATCCACTGATAGGAATCAAGGAAAAGACGCTGGATCCGCTGGATCGCCGAAGTTAAACTTTGGACAAACAGAACCACTGCACGAGTGCATCTTTCTCGTATCACTTCTGATCACTGGCAACTGCGAATTGAACAGTTACCTTCAGAAAATCGCAACAGTCACTGATATCATTGACTTGCAGCGCTAGTAACCTCTATTCATCTGAGTATATCCTCAGTTTCTGCTCATCCTGGACAACCCACAGAGCCGCACTACTTCGAAAACTGATCTGGGCTTGAGATATGCCCACAGCAGTGGACACAGACATGCTTAAGAGTAGCACAATCTGGCTTGACATACAATGCTTCAACAAAACAGTTTTAAAAATAAAGGCTGCAGAAATGTAAGGCTTAGAACTTAAATTTAGGGCTTACACCAATACTGTGTCCGGGCTACTTCTCTGATATACAAAATGCGATCCTAGTGAGACAGAAGACAATTGATACTCCACCATATAAGGTGATAATTATATCCAACCTGCGGCATAACAATGTCTAGAGTGAAGGAAACATCAGGAACTGATATCGTGTTGGACACATGGCCAAGACAAATCTTTATCAAATGGTGGCTGTTCAGCGCTGTGGTGCGCTGACTTCTGGTCGCCATTAATATTAATATATGGACAAACAGAACCAATGTTCGCTGCACGAGTGCATCTTTCTCGTATCACTTCTGATCACTGGCAACTGCGAATTGAACAGTTACCTTCAGAAAATCGCAACAGTCACTGATATCATTGACTTGCAGCGCTAGTAACCTCTATTCATCTGAGCATATCCTCAGTTTCTGCTCATCCTGGACAACCCAGAGAGCAACACTACTTCGAAAAATGATCTGGGCTTGAGAAACGCCCACAGCACATGCTTAAAAGTAGCACGATCTGGCTTGACATACAATGCTTCACCAAAACAGTTTTAAAAATAAAGGCAGCAGAACTGTAAGGCTTAGAACTTAAACTTAGGGCTTACACCAGTACTGTGTCCGGGCTACTTCTCTGATATACAAAATGCGATCCTAGTGAAACAGAAGACAATTGATACTCCACCATATACGGTGATATTCATATAAAAATTCGCGAGTGCATATAAAAATCAGAATCATAATTGCAACACTGGCAAAAAATCTATGTTGATCTTAATCTTATGATTCCAACAAAAAAGAAAAATTGCCAATATTGAATTTATCAGAATACTTCTCAGATGGCGGTTACGACAATAACATGTCAAAACGATATTAAAAGTTTCAATATCGTTATATCGATATTATGGAAAATGAAATTATCGATAAATATTGAAAATTTGAGGTCGATATATCGTCATTTATCAACATCGATATTTTTTGGCATGTCTAACCTATATAAATCAACACATACAGTGCCAGCAACATAATAAATATCTCTACATCCGTCTCGCAATCGGCCATATGCAATTCTGACATTCCTCAACTCTGTTGTTGCTATAATGCAATGCCATGTAGCAATTCGGAGATGAACTCGCATGAAATGCTTTCGTTTCTTCCTCTTCCTTGATGTTTAGACCGAGGTTCGTTTTTACTTCTTCCATTTCTTCTTTCTTCTGTATAATTGTAGTTGGTTCAGTGTTTGGCTCATGCGACACCGTGGTAGTTGTGGATTCTATTGGGGTATCATTCTCCAACATTCTGGGGCCTCCTCTCTGGGCCTCGAGTTTCTGCACTGACATTTCTTCTTCATCTGGACTTTGAATTCTTCTTATTCCACGTCCTTGATGTTTAGACTGAGTTTCGTTTTTACATCTTCCATTTCTTCTTTATTCTGTATAATTGTAGTTGGTTCGGTGTTTGGCTCGTGCGACACCGTGGTAGTTATGGATTCTGTTGGGGTATCATTCTCCAAGATGGTCTAAATTTCATTCAAATTCAAAAGGCCACAAGTGTGCCCTCTCATTGTAAGCAATATCTTTTTAATACCGCTGAAAGTTCAATGATTGTTCATATACCTAACATAAATTGTTCAAAACACAAAAAAATCTAACCTAAATACAGCTAATGCCCTTAGGCACATTAAAAACAAAGATTAAACAATATTTTTGCTCATATTGTTAAAATTATTAGTCGATAGAACAAATTAAATTATAAATTACTACAATTAAAGTCACCAACAGTTCAAGTACAACCGTACTTAAGTCAACATTAGCATCAACAAACCTCAACAATCAATAATCATCATCATAGTAATCTTATCTGTTGTACGTTACAACACCATATTGTAAGTTTGCAACGTATGCAACCATAAAAAAGATGCACTTACCTAGTTAACACATCATTACTTCCAGTAATTGCCGATTTTTATTCCTAACCATTCACAAAACAAAGAAAAAGCAAACAGCTCGATGTTAAAAGCAACAAATGAAAGAGCGAATTTCTTCTACCTACATAAATCAACACATACAGTGCCTGCAATAAAATAAGTATCTCTACATCCGTCTCGCTAATCGTCCATATGCAATTCTGACATTCTACAACTCTGCTGTTGCTATAATGCAATGCAATGTAGAAATTCGGAGATGAAATCACATGCAATGCTCAAGATGACCAGCAACACTTCTTCTTGTGTTGTGTGCCGACGCGTACACGCAGAAAAATTGTAAACGCTTCTGGTAAGCGCTTGTCTTCGCCATCTTGGCGTGCGCCATCTGTTTGTAATTGTTTCTAACGGTCACGCTCTTCATTCTTCATTTTTGCACTGCTCATTCTTTGATCTGTACGTTCAACAGTTTGTTCTTTGAGCTTAATAAGGTAGCGACAACCATTCAAGAGAGGCATATAAAGATTGCGGTACAGTATTTTCTAACGAAATTGTAAATTGCAATCAAAACAAGTGAGTGAGACAATAAACAAAGCTTACATGTTATGATTCTAATGAATTTGTACTTTTTTTATATGAAATTAAAGAGTTTTAGAAACTTCAACGAATCATAAGCATTCAGTTTTCATGAAGGCTGCAATGAAAATAAAGTGGATGAAGGTGATAATAAAGACCAAACTTGTTTTTAGTTAACCGAGTATTTGAGTACTATTTATCAACTTTTCCGCTTCAAAGTGATATCAATATTATCCCGATCCATTCAATATATATCAGTCATTTCTGGAGTTTAAGAGTTAAAAGACTTTATTTTGAAAAACTCGTTTCCAACTTCAACGTGGATTTTCCACCATTATCTATGCTAGGGGGTAGTTGCCATGTGCGTGAAATTGTTCCTTATTTAATGTACTTTCATATGGTATAAACATGTTTCTGATTATTGCACTGGGAATTTCGATTTCGCCGGATTTATTATTGACACCATTTGCACCCGCTTCGAATTTTTGCACTGCTCATTCTTTGATCTATACGTTCAACAGTTTGTTCTTTGAGCTTAATAAGGTAGCGACAACCATTCAAGAGAGGCATGTAAAGATTGCGGTACAGTATTTTCTAACGAAATTGTAAATTGCAATCAAAACAAGTGAGTGAGACAATAAACAAAGCTTACATGTTATGATTCTAATGAATTTGTACTTTTTTTATATGAAATTAAAGAGTTTTAGCAACTTCAACGAATCATAAGCATTCAGGTTTGACGAAGGCTGCGATTAAAATGAACTGGATGAAGGTGATAATAAAGACCAAACTTTTTTTTAGTTAACCGAGTATTTGAGTACTGGATTACTGGTGGCTTTTGTACGTATCGTAACGATTTTCAAGCAAAAAATCATGTCGCTTTGCCCAAAAAACATGAACCCTTAATCGAAAAAATCGTATGACAAAGATTAGATAATTATGCATGCAACAATCACAAATAACTTCTAGGCAATCGGCTGAAGGGGACTCTACGAAGTCGACCCCTCAGTACTGAGTGAAAATTAGTAAACGTGAAGAATAAGGTTAGAAACTAATTATACTCGAGCGAGCCGAATGCAAAGTGGTTTGAAGTAACTATAACCCGCCATAAACATTCGCGCGATTTGCTAACTTTGAGACACAGTTTAAAATATATATTAAGTTTATTAAATATTAACCTATGAACATGAAACAAGTAGTAAATGTTCCTCAACTCTTCTACTTCCATGTAATATGAATATTATCCCGATTCATTCAATATATACCAGTCATTTCTAGAGTTTAAGAGTTAAACGACTTTTTTTTTTTGAAAAACTCGTTATCAACTACAACGTGGGTTTTCCACCATTATCTATGCTAGGGGTTAGTTGCCATATGCATGAAATTATTCCTTATTTTATGTACTTTCATATGGTATAAACATGTTTCTGATTATAGCACTGGGAATTTCGATTTCGCCGGATTCATTATTGACACCATTCGCACCCGCTTCGAACTCGCGCTCCATTTGCTAATTTTGAGGCATAGTTTAAAATATATTTTAAGTACATTAAATATTAAGTTATCAACATGAAACAAGGGGTAAAATATTTATCAACTTTTCCACTTCAATCTGACATAAATATTATCCCGATCCGTTCAATAAATGTCAGTCATTTCTGGAGTTTAAGAGTTAAAAGACTTTTTTTTTTGAAAAACTCGTTTTCAATTTCAACGTGGGTTTTCCACCATTATCTATGCTAGGGGGTAGTTGCCATGTGCATGAAATTGTTCCTTATTTAATGTACTTTCATATGGTATAAACATGTTTTTGATTATTGCACTGGGAATTTCGATTTCGCCGGATTTATTATTGACACCATTCGCACCCGCTTCGAACTCGCGCTCCATTTGCTAATTTTGAGGCACAGTTTAAAATATATGTTAAGTTGATTAAATATTAAACTATGAACATGACACAAGTAGTAAAATGTTCCTCAACTCTTTTACTTCAATCTAATATGAATATTATCTCGATCCGTTCGATATATGTTAGTCATTTCTGGAGTTTCACAGTTAAAAGACATATTTTTTTGAAAAACTCGTTTTCAACTTCAACGGGGTTTTCCACCATTATCTATGCTAGGGATTAATTGCCATGTACATGATATTGTTCCTTATTTTATGTACTTTCATACGGTATAAACATGTTTATGATTTTTGCACTGGGAATTTCGATTCGTTTCAGGTATAAACAAGAAGTCCCTCATGTCCTTCATAAATCTCCCTCAAAAACGTCCTTCTTCCTATGCCAAGATTCACCCCCATTTTTTCAAAGCGTCCAAGTACCATATTTTTTATCCTCAAGACCATATTTTTGATCCAAAATAATTGATATATACCTTTTTTTTCTTAACAAAAAATCCTTTGACTCAACAATCCATCCCACAATCTCTAGAAAACTTTGAAGCAGAGTATTTCTATAGATTTCTTCGTTTTGCGTTAAATTATCAATTTTCTCTAAAAGGACCAATGCCATTCGTCTCTTTTTCAATAAATTATTAAACTTGACAATGTCAATACACTCTAAACATTTAAAAAATAGCAATGATAAAAAATGTATTTAATTCATTTTCAATATATTCATCAACATTACAATTTTAGCTTTCTTTAAAAATATAATTAATAATCGTAAACGAAATAATAAGCTATAGAAATAATAAGCTAAAGAAAAATTTTAGTATTACTCAATCTCAATGTAAAACTTATTATTACTTTCATCAAAGAAATCATTATAATAATCACTTTACAATAAAGTACAGTAAAGTATCTTTTTAAAGGCATATAAAGACTTAAACTTGTTACATCATTGAAGTAAATAACATTAAAGCAGTTACTTCATAGTAAAATCTTCAAATCAATAAAAATCTACTCTTAATTTATTTAAAAAAAGTCGAATGAAGTATCATTAAATTCAATTTTATAGACATAATTACACCTTCCGGATTTATAGCAACACTAGTGTCAATGTAATTTATTTTTTTCATTTTTTTTTATTTCTT
>JAODAC010042208.1:0-11627 GCA_027575185.1 Mimaenictus wilsoni | reverse complement strand
GACCAGTACCACGTAGCGGCAAAATGCGGAACTAAAACGTGAAATTCAAACTTTGTTCTAAAATATTTTCTAATCTGAATGTTACAGAATGCCAATCCTTGTACGGATCGATTCCTCATTAAATATAGTTTGTTTTGATATAAACATTTACCCCTACATGTTGGGAAATTATTGAGAGATTTATCGTGTAAAAAACGTGTTTTTCCGAAAATGTCGAGTTTTAGGTTTTTCATTTCTTTTTCATATTTCCCGTACTGCTAGGATTATAAGTCATGCACCAATCGATTCGGCGTGAAAATATCTTCAAACTCCTGGGATAGTTTTTTGCTTGATTACTTAAAACTGATATTATAACTGATGAAAATTAAGTCTAATATTGTCGATGATTTCACTGACAACTTTCATGAGTCATAATATAGGTTCTAAGTAATCAAATGAAAAACTGTCCAAGGAGTTTGAAGATATTTTCACGCTGAATCGATTGGTGCATGATTTATAATCCTAGCAATACGGGAAATATGAAAAAAATGAAAAACCTATAACTTGGCAATTCTCAGAAAAGACGTTTTTTACACGATAACTATCTCAATAATTACCCAACATTTAGGCATAAATATACATATCAAAACAAACTCTACTTAATGAGGAATCGTATCGTATAAGGATGAGCATTCTGTAACATGCAGATTAGAAAATACTTTAGAACAAAGTTTGAATTTCATGATTTAGTTCCGCATTTTGCCGATACGTGGTACCGGTCGTGATACCCTCTTAATAAGTAATTTATGAAAATCCTGCATCTACTTATTCAAGCCAAAAAAAAACATTTAAACATATTTTCCTTATTCTTTTTTTAGATAGAGACTTTTAATATCAAAGAAATGATACGATTAGAAACGAAGGAATAAAGAACGAAATAATAAGATTTTTATTACGTTTGTGCTTATTTCAGAGCATTCAACAATTTTAAACCTCTCACAAATGTCTCTGCTCGTTTAAAATGTCGTTTCAAAGGCGAAATGAGGAATTAAACGCATTATTTCAAGATGCGAAAATCACAATTAAGGCGTTTATAAAACACTTTCGCTTTTATTCCTCCTCATGCTTTCTTTTCTTATAAATTTTGCAATTTAAATCTTATTTCTTGTTTCGTAAAGGATCTTAAATGTTTTCTTTTGACATGCTTAGAAGATAATTGTTTTGAAATATTCTTTATACGCATATTTAAACATTTATATTAGTAACGAACCTCGAAATTTTATAATAATTAACATTAAGAACGGTAAAACATTATTGTGTATAAATTATGTAATTGAATTACTTCTGGAATATTGACAATAATAAATGGTGAGTGGCGGTCATTAACTGTGGTTCCCGCAAGAAGAACAAACAAATATTAACATCCGCCGATATCCTAATGATCCAGACGTAAACATCCCCAATGCTGAGTCGTCGAAATCCGTTGTGAAGAAGAAAGAAATGATCGCGTCATCACCTCCATCTTTGATGACCTTCTGGGTATAATTAGTGGACCAATTCCCCACAATCAGCAGTTAATCCGAGGCTCCGGCATCGGCAGCCGTCATCACCTGCGAGTCTATCTTCAGTAGCCAAGCCGTCGTTATCTGGCAGTCCGACAACATCCGCCACCAGCGAGTCCGCCTTCATCAGCTAGACCGTCGCCAGAATCTGCCGAAACCGGCAGTCCGTCACCGAGAGTCCACCATCGAGTTCGTCACTGGCAGTGTCCACCTGCGAGTCCAACTGCACCAGCAAGTTCGTCTTTACCTTCGAGTCGGTTATTCAACCACGATCTGCCCCAACGACCAACACCTGCCGTCCCGCCAAGGATCTCCACGTTATTGTGGCATACCGTATGTCGGCGTCTCCACCAAATGCAACGAAAGGTGCCCCCATCAAATGTTGCATATGGGGGTTGGCGCTCTACTAACTGTCGCGTACCGTGTGAGCGCTTTCTCACTCGGGGTTTCTTTTATGGCAGCGACGGGCAACTGCCGGCCCGCGGGCCTAATCCGGCCCGTTACGATGTTAAAGTTGGCCCGCGGCATAAATGAAAAATTGTGCAAGCAGTGTGACGAGAATGCGGGAAGTACCGGAATTTTATGCTTCGTTAAATCCGGATATTTTCAAAAATATTCTGGATCATGCACAAAAATATCTGGCGTTCTTTGGATCAACTTACCTGTGCGAAAGTACATTTTCTTTAATGAAACATACCAAAAGTAAAATCAGATCGAGAATAACAGATGAAAATTTTGACGCAGTTCTTCGAATAGCTACTAGTGAATTAGATCCTAAGTATGATGTAATAATAGATCAGGAACATTCTAAATTTAATCCATCACTTTTCCACTTTGTTAATTGTTTTCCTAGTCAAATAATTCCACATTTTTAATTAGATAACTATTTTTTGGTAGCCCTTAATTTGCAGTGCCGCATTTCTCATGCCCCCGAATTTTCGAATTTTCATTGTTTTTCACGAGAAATATTCTGCGGTATTCTGCTGGTCATGACTGTTCAAACTAAACAGGTATCTTCTCGTGCTGGTACTTCACTCGTGCTGATTAGCTAGGCTGTGGGGTGCTAGACTATGGGGATGGCTTCAAGGTGATGAACACTCACGTAACACACGAATAGTTTTAACATAACAATATATTGATTTAACACAAGAACCTCTTATACACTTCTAAACAACTAGTGACAAATTGCTGATTGAATTACTTCCGAACTAACGACTACCCAAGCTGCTCCACAATAACTACTGTCTGTCCAACAACTAACTGACTGTCAAAGACTCCCAAGACTGCCTGTACCGCCCCTTGGTCATTGGAATATATTCTGATTTTCACCTGCGCGGTCTCGTAGGTCTCACCATCTGCATGGTGCGTGGTACCACTTGTTTTCCCAAGCATTGCTTAGGTCACGTACATACTTGAGTTTTCCGTTACTTGTTTGTTCGTTACTCTTATCGTGTGGTGCCCGCGCGCTTTGCTTATCGATACGTCCCTTGAACATACGCCTCCTAGAATTATTTCGATTTCCTAAATTTACATCTAATCTACACAAAAAATGCCTTTGGACTAAACTTTCCACAAGTGGTTTTCCTGTTATTTAATATGAATTTCTTAATCAGCATTTCACATTCGCGACATTATCTCTTTTATTGTGGCACAATCAACCCCACATATCTATCGCACATTAAACTCTGCGGGAAGTAAATGGCTGAAATACGATTTGCCTAGCGTTGCAGTTTGCGTGAGAGACAGACGAGCGGTGCACTTCCGTTACCGTTATGTCACGAAGCAGTTAACACTCCATTAACACTTTATCCCTTCAATCATCTTAATAAATATGTTAGAATAAAGAATGTAGCAAATTCATGTAGAATAGCACCCAATGAAAGAAAACCATGTCATTGTTGCTGTATAATTTTTTTTTCTGTATTTATTATTTTATTTATGGTTTGCAAACGATTAGATATCTGTTTTGTGCGTCGCATTTATTGCCACCATTACCGCCTTTAGCCGCCTCTTTCCGGGCGTGTATATTGTGCGAAGATGTATTCCATTAACATTCGTGAATTATGCATGATCGTATGCAAATTTCGCGCGGAAATTTGTAAAGAAAAATGCAGGGCAAAACAACGAGCGCGCAACAATCGCACCCTAACAAAACAAAGCGATAGCAAATACGCGAAAATCAGTTCAGGGAAATGAACGCAATTCGTTGGAAATCACAGCGATGAGTTAATATAGCAAAATATTTACTCTTGCTTTCAGTAAACGTATTTTTAAACTAATACAAGAAGCTCTCCAATCTTCTTGTAAATTTTTACAATTTTTTGAAGTAAGCGTATAAAAATACCCCACTAAATTACGAATTTACTTCCCATTACCAATTTAGACGTCTTATATCTCAAAAACTAAAAATCCCATTTCAACTCTTCCTTTTTTTAAATGCGTATCTTGTTTCAAATTAAGAGATAGGCTTTTTTTCTTTTTTTCTACCCTTTTTATGTATTTAAATCACTGTTTTATCACTTGAACCGAAACCGAAATTTCTTTCTAAGTTGTTAAAACTGTTGAAAATATGGAAATTGTAAAAATAGAAATTTAGAGCTCCTGTGGGACAGAATGCTGTTACCACGTGTCGTCGCACGTGCAGGATGTAGCAGGAGAATAGCAGAATCATTTAATTTTCGAAATCGTTTCATTCCGCATTGTGTCGAATGGTTAGGCGGGCAAATGCCCACAATGCGAGTTGTGCGTTTCACAAATGATTAAAATTTTGCTCCCTGCGATCCTGCAGGACGTCGTGTTGCTAGCCGGAGCTCCCGAGCTCACAAATACGAACCGATGGCTACTAAATGGCTTCGTAATGCGGGCGAATTGTGCCCAGCAAATGTGGATTCGTTTAAGTTGGCAATTTATTCGAAATTCGAGAGGAAATGGAAATGTGATCATTACTGGCGATAGTAAAAATGTCCGAATGTATAAGTATAAATTATATACAATGAATTTTATTCTTATATTCAGAATATATTTATATATCTTTTCATAATCTCATAAATTATATTTGATAAAGTTTTATTTTTGATATGTATTTTTATTATATTCTTAATGATTTCCCATTTCTCTCCGACTTAAGAGTTTTTTTTTAAATTCCTATTTATGGTAAAAAATTGATTGTGTGAAAATAGTTTTATTCAGTTGCTAAACTATTTAAGAATATTTCCACAAAATTTCAACTAGATACTCGGAACATTTACGAAGTTATAGCGCATACAAGTACATAGTATTCTTCTGTTTAGTCACGCGTTTTTCTCTCACAATTTTGCTTTTTGATTTTGTGTACACGATTGAGATAATTATAACAAACCAATTTAAGTGGTTGATGCTTTATATTATTGACAATTAAATTCTCTAGAATATACCGATAACTATTATTAAATTTGTTTATATTTGCCTGTGTATTCATACTTTTAAATCGATTTTTACTTGAAAATAAGGAACTTTCACTATGAAACTGTATAAAACTTTATGAATTTTATTTTTTCTTAAAAAACACTCGACGTCATATTCAGGCAAATTTTATAAGCTTACTAATGTTCTTTTTCTGTTTTGTTTTGGATGAATAGTAAGGATGCTAGAGTGTACGCAGTTAAGCAAGAAACGAAATGACATAAACAGGCTTCCATTCTATACAAAAAGAACGATTTTTTTAAATGTGAAGTATTACATATTAAATAATATAATTATTGATAAAAACAGATCAATAATTAAATTGTTTAAAATCTAAAGTATTTGCCTAGATTCATTTTATGGTGAAAGAATCGACAGCGACATGCTGGTGGTTCGAATTTAGAGAATTTTGTAAAAACATCTGTGAGTTGTTGCTGCGGCGTGACAGAACATATAGTGTACAACTCGCATGCAATGCACATTGTTAACTCGTATGAGTTGCAGCACTCGTCTTCGGTTCGTGCTGCAATTTTTTATACTCGCAAGGAAAGAATTAATATCTTATGCTCCAATATACCATAATCTACCAAACCAAAACTGAAACAACGTCTTGAAGAAGATCTAGATTAAAAAAAACGTATGAGTAGGTTAGATGAAGTTAGGTTACGTAAATTGGGTTATGTTGCTATTAGATTTAGATTAGATTAAGGTATATTGTTTAAAGGTCTATTTATTATTCCACTACATCGTTGGTTCAATGATATTAACATGAAAGGAAAGTTTATTGCTAAAATTGTAAATATCAACAGCGATAGAAAGAATGCAAGTTCAGCTTAATAATTTTAATGAAATATTTTCTCTCCTCCATTCAGAAGTAGGGTAAAAACCAGAGGGAAACTAATTAAAAATGTAGAATCTGGTATATTTAAAAAGAATCATATTTTTCGTTGCCATTGAAATGTTTAAATCTATATATTTTGTCACGCTGCGGGTGGTGGTGGGTATCCCGCATTGAGGATTTGCTATGGATCAGGATACCTTCTCCTAAACCTAAATAAAATGGTGGATTCGCTTGGCAGCTAGCGTGGCGGGCCGGTTAAGATCGATTGGCATAACAATGATATAGTAACGACGAGCGGAATATGTTTCATAACGAGTATATATTTAAGATAACAAGAAATAGGAAAAGATACAGAGATGTGAACGTTACAATTAATTACATTTAGCACAATTAATGAATTTACTAAGAAAATAATTAATTGAAATTGAAATTTAACATGGAAAGAAAAACTTTGAAGCCCCCGACCGGGTTTGAACCGGCGACCTTCGGGATACCGGCTCTCAAATATAATTTAAACTTCACACTAAATTTCCAAATTCAATATAACATATAATTTAGTATTCATAAAAAAATTACTCACTTCTCAAAACCCCACGTAAACTCCAAACTATTCTTATTATTACACCTTCGATAAAAACCCTCATAATTTGTCCCAATAAAAACATCATTGTCCTGGTGTGTCTCCTATTGTCTGTCTTTCCGAGGAATTGCTAGCAATTCCTCTATGGCGTTCCACAGTTATTCATTGTTTTCGAAAGTTTTACTAGCGTACGAATGACAAAAGCATTATACTACGCCAGCATGATGTGGTCCAGAGTTTGATTAACAATAGGATGCTTTGACATGATTGGAGACGGCCGTGGCGGGCGGCTGAGGCACGGTCGCATCGATTTCTGCCACACATCCCACACATCCAAACCAACCAGACCCCGACCAGGACGTGTCTCACAATTCGCAATTCTCAATTCCAGCATCCGCCCCCGCCAAAATACAATATCGCGCGCGCATTTCCTCCATGGTATTGTTAGACTCCCCTGATAGAGAGTGCCTTGCATAACCGGGTATCCGTCATCACCGGTGTGTCTGCTTGCTGCCTCCGTCCTTACCCTATTTCACTTATGTCATTTGCCAATTCTTCTCTTATCTCGCTATACATGTCTGGATCTCGCTATTTATAACACTGAGGCTGCGAATATAGTTCTAAAAGCGGAAGTTTATTTTAGGAAAATATTCCACAGATCCAAGAATGGTTTAATTTAATTCTCTACAAGCAGAAATCATTAATATAAATATTAGATGACATTTGAAGGACCTCATAATGCCTCAATAATTTCATTCCTTTATTATGGCATTTGCCAGTAGCAAGACCGGGTCGGGCTAGGTGCAAGTTATTAATCCCTAGCACCTCTACTGTCGTAGAAAAAAAAAGTTGTGGATTATTATGGCATTTGAAGGACTTCAATTTTTTAGACAAACCGCTACTGTTTTCCTTTCCTTTCTCTTGTACCCTCTATCAACCTAATCTAACCCTTGTGAGGTTCAGTTACTAATTGTAAGAATGCAACCACGCGTATGTCTACACAGATTAAAGCTGAACTGAGACAGGTCTTGCATTGAATCAGCAGAGATTTATTCAGGATGCTATCTGATAGCATACCGAGAAGCACTTTAGAGACCGAGAAATCAGGGGAGAAACTACCAAAGACCGATTTCGATTCATTGATCCCTATAAGGCTCTATATGACTTCCAAGCTAAGGCAATGAAACGGAAAGAGAACGAGAGATATTTCGGGATTAATGCATAGACGTATGGAGAAATACAGCCGCGCGGGAACACCTCAACTGTCGTAGAAAAAAATGTTGTGGATTATTATGGCATTTGAAGGACTTCAAAATTTTAGACAAACCGCCACTGTTTTCCTTTCCTTTCTCTTGTACCCTCTATCAACCTAATCTATCCCTAAGCTTGTGAGGTTCAGTCACTAATTGTAAGAATGCAACCACGCGTGTGTCTACACAGATTAAAGCTGAACTGAGACAGGTCTTGCATTGAATCAGCAGAGACTTATTCAGGACGCTATCTGATAGCATACCGAGAAGCACTTTAGAGACCGAGAAATCAGGGGAGAAACTACCAAAGACCGATTTCGATTCATTGGTCCCTATAAGTCTCTATATGGCTTCCAAGCTAAGGCAATGAAACGGAAAGAGAACGAGAGATATTCCGGGATTAATGCATAGACGTATGGAGAAATACAGCCGCTCGGGAACCAGATGAATTTATATCGGCTGCGATACCCGAAGATGGATGATAGGGTTTTCAGGAGTGCTCCGGATAGATTGGCGTTCGTGTAGATTGGGTTGGGTTGTTGTGGGAGGTAGTTATCTACAACTGAAGCGACGCGACGTCGACGTGTAGAACAAGCTAAGGAATTCACAAAATGGATGTGGAACAAGGGAGTTGGAGCTATTTCCAGCGTTACTGATAACTAAAACAATACATTGACATGAAATGCTAAAAATGTATTGTATTTTTTAAACAAAATGTATATTTCTATAGTTCAGTCCGATGCAGCTGATATTAATTTGACAATCTTAAACGTCAAACAGAATTTATAGTATTTGACGTGTAAATTGTATTCGTAATGGCGAGGGTAATAATAAATAAATATTAGAATTTCATCATATATAACAGATTATTAACCGTACATCAACAAATGACATGTAGTACTACCCCTTGTCATTCTAATTAATTTTAATTAATTACCAAACGCTGCTTGTAAATTTATGGTAATTAATTTGCCATCAAAATATAATTGAACGTTCCAATCAAAACCTCTGTAAACCTCTGTGCGATTGCTCAATTTAGCTTTATTAATTTTAGTGAAATTAAAATTATATTGACAAATGTTATATAGTTTCTTATAATTTAGCTAGTCAAAAATTGGTCAGAAAACGTAAAGTCAATACATCTCGAGAACTATATGAGCTATTAACCCAATATTTCCTAAGGACACGCAGAAGCTATCTGAAACAATACCCAGTGAGTTTCATGCCGATCGGAGCTAGTCAAAAATTGGTCAAAAATATGCGACTACATAGTCTTTCGGTGCATGAAATTAATAATATGATTTGTAGAGATAAATAACAGAAAAATATAGGAATGAATGAAAACAAAAATATGTATGTCCTCAGACTTGACCATCGACCTTACTGGTCCTTCTGCCTGAATTTTTATTGTTTTTTATGTTTTTTGTTTTACTGTTTGGACTTATACACATGCCATTATTGTGATTGTGATGTTGTTATGTCATGTGTATTGAGTGTTGTAGGTTACACACATTTGCAATTGTTGATTAGAGCGTTGATTTTTGAAAAGTGGTTGATTTTTGTTGGGTGATTTTTATAGGTGTGGATTTAATGTGAATTTTGTTTTAATGTGAATTAAGGCGTTCGAGAATGTAAACATCTCTTAACAAAATGTTCGCAGCCGAATTCCGATGAGATAAATTTTACACCAATAATACGCAATAATGAGGACTGAGTGTTTCCAAAAACTGACTGCGCTATTAAAAGAGAGAGACTGTCCATCGCACATTCTTTTGCTACCACCCGGCAACAGTTCGTCCGCTGAGTCACGCGCGTATCATTGCTTCGTGGTTTCTTTGTCATATCTTATGAATTAAAAGGAAATAGGTGATGTTCCAACCCCTAAGAAAGATATGCCAGGTACAAGATATTTTCCAGCCTTGTCGCTCTCGCATCAAATATCACGTCTGCATATTTCCACAAAATCAAGCTGCCTAGAAGATTATCTAGATAGAAATTAGAAACTTACTTATCAGGGAAAATATATTAATCAATTTAAAAATGTCAGACAATTACACAGTATTTACGCTTACTTCAAACACACTTAATCACTGGTATTTCCTCATGATAACTCCCTAATTCCGAGTACACTCAATGCCCGGTGGTAGCGAAAGAGAGCGCGATGCACAGTCTCTCTCTCTCTCTCTCTCTCTCGGGCAGGTAGAAAAACCGAGTTTGCAACACCCAGTGCGTATATTATTTTTTGGTGTTGTGAACGATTAACTTAACAATGAAGGTTCGGTCAACCGTACTTGAAAAGTCAAGAAGTCAGTTCCGGACTTTCGGGATACAGCCAACAGAGACATTTGATTATCTGTTTGAATAAATCGTAGAAATTTGTGTAGAGATGTGTTTTTATTAAACGAATATTTTACAAGGTTCGTATATTTGGACTGCCTACAGTTTATTTGCTCTAAGCAGTCCGAATAAACAATCATCATATTTGTGCTTGTGAAAGGAAAAACACGTACGGTGAAAGCGTCCCCTTTTCCGCTATTCCGCTTTGTCACAATAATAAGGAAATACGAGCAAACGTCGCGACGCGTCGGCATCGGCGACGACGACGGTGAACTCAACGCCGACGTTAGCTGAAGACAAACAAGCGCAATTGTCGCAAACGAAGCGGAAATACGAAGCTCTCGGTGACGACTTCCACAAGCTAGCCCGGGATGTGGCTGTTTGCCGCACTGCGCCGGAGTTAATATGAACAAAACAAAAGTTTAAATAAGTTGTGCGCGAAATAATGTGCAAACGCCTGACGACATTCAGTGACGGGAATTGCACACAAGCGATGGTTGAATCAACGGATCGCGCTTCATTTCGAAACGAAAATATCGCTAGGAAATGGAACGAAATTCGCGTATTTTAAGTAAATAAATGAACGAGTGAGTCGTGCCTTCAATTTGATAGACATTTCTGTTTTCTATGGCTCTTGTGCCTGATAAGGAAATTGGTCTAATTTAATGAGAGGTTGTAAATTTAAGACGTTGTTAATATGATGTAATTACGTTATTATGTTCTGGTTTCGGCTAAATTATTTAATAAATAGACTGATGAGAATTTAGAAAGAAATATGAATAGGGCGTGATTGATTTTAATTCATTCTGGGTGACGTTTTTCATGGGAGAATTTAAAACAGAAAAGACTGGAATCATTTTGAATGACTGCAGACGGAACGATGAAATCAGAAATAAATACCAGGCTGGATAATGCAACGAAATTATATTATCAAATGAATAACAAATTCATTAACAATAAAGAAATCTCGAAGAGAAACAAAAATTAAAATCTTCAAATCAATATATCGCCCAATCGCCCCAAATCCAAGCTGCAGAAATGAAATTCCTCAGAAGAATTGTGGGCAAAACAAGAAAGGACAAAATTAGGAACGAAGATATAAGGCTACAGGTAGAAATTGAATCAATCCATCAGTACATTGAAAGAAGACAACTCGGATGGTAGGGATACCTTATACCTTATACACCTTAAGAATGAAGGAAGAAAAAAAATGGCAAGCTATACCTAACTCAGGCAACAAAAGCAGAGGGCGTTCGCAAACAGAGTGGAACACCATAATCGCAAATATCCTGGTGAAACATGGATTAGAAATTACAGAGGCAAAGAAAATGGCTAAAAACAGACAAATATGGAAAGAACTTTGCAACAGATAGCAACTAAAACAAGATGAAAATGGAAGAAAACAAAAAGAACAGTCAACATTGATATATCCGTCACTTTAATATTACTTTAATTCAATTTACGAGAGTTAATTTTTATTTTGTTATTCTCACTATATAAGGAATTTTGAAAAGTTGTAGGTAAAAAATAAATAAAAAAAATTTAAAAAATAAATATAAATATGTAAGAAGTTTAATAATTTAAACTTCCCGGCACTACTAGCGAGGGAAAAGTTCAACCAACCCGACCAATAACCC
>JAODAC010042187.1:0-11649 GCA_027575185.1 Mimaenictus wilsoni | reverse complement strand
AGTATGAATTTAGTATTATTTTCTTTTGATGTATTCAATAATGGGATTGTGAAGTGGGATGTAAGTGCATACGAATGATGAGTGAGCAACAGACATAATTATATAAATATGGAATGGTACATACAATTCACAGATGTTAACCTGTTTCGAATTCCTGTAATCTACCTCAGTTTCAGCAGGAGGTAGGGACGGATACGTTGGCTGCAAGATTGGTTTGATTGGCTGAAGTTGAATCGTCTCCATTCCTACTTTCAATTATGGTCTTACTATGAAGGGCTCGTAACTGTATGGGTAAAAATAGGTAAAATGTGTGTCTGTAAAAATCGCTGGCCAGGAACATTTGTTCCTGAAATGTCAGGACTTCTACTAGATTGAAAGATCGTTTTTGAGGTCATTTCCATGGCAACACAATTATTGATATAATACATTAGAAAGTTATTCTCTCTTGGTTTAGACCAGCGGTTTCTAAAGAAGCAGGCGCGACCTCTTTAGTGATGCATGGACTAGACTCCAGGGTGGCGCAGCTATGCAAAGTTTAGAAACTTCTGCTTAAAACGACTGTGAAAATTTATTCTAAGGGTTCGTGATTGAAATGGAGCAATTTTTTGGTAAAATCGCCATGGACCTCTGTTCTATTTCGGAAGTGGGTAAATCAAATCTATTTAGTGCATCAGCCCGAAAATACACTCGAAACTTATAAGTCTAAATGCAGGAATACACCATGAGATTATTACCTTGTTTTAACAAGGGTAACATTGTTTTTATCGGTGGCTCGCCGCGTCGTGGAGCTCGGTGCTCGTTAGATCACTGCAGTTAAGCAACGTCGGACGTAGCTAGATGTTGGATGGGTGACCACTTGATCTCCCCCACTCAACAAGCGGCTGCGGCGCCGTCCGCGAACTCCTGATTTCGCGGTAAAACGCGAACGAAGGTTGGGCGATTCGCTTGCAACGGTCCCCGGAAAAACTTATGCGCAAAAGTTCAGAGCAAGTACCATCACTAGCGAGACCGGATTGGGCCGGGTGAAAGTTACTATTTCCTTACACCACTATGTGGTAGAAAAAGGTTGTTGAACAAATTTAAAAAAAAAACATTGTTTTTGGTTGGATGAAGGACCAAAAAACAGATTCCATTTATCAGAACATGGATAGATCACCAAAACGGAAAAGGCTACTGGATAGCACATCAAGAAGCATGCTACCCAAGAATGTGACGACTGCGGTGACAACGACATTGCGGAGCACACCTTTTCCTGCTATCGATAGGAAGAGAATACATATCAGAAACGTCATGGGATCATCACATCAAGCCAAAAAGTGTGGAAAGCATTAGCAAGGCAACCAGGATCGTACTGAAAATAAACCAGACAATACCTTCAGGAATATAAACCTGGAATTCAAATATTTCTTACAGAAAACGTTCTGTAATGTTTTGCATAGCGGTTTTGCTTACCAAGCCCAGAATTAGTACCAATGATCATTTTGAAAACTAAAGATTTCCGAATTTAAAAAGGTATAGGTATTCTTGACAGTATCGATACTAATAAATATGGAAAAAATCCCCTACCGCCCTCAATTCGCAACTTTCCAAAGATTGTACGCGAACGTAATTGCCTAATACATTGACAGATCTAAAATATGTACGTGTATAGAACTAGGGCATTGATTAATATCGAAAACTATTGTAGTGAGGTATCGATAAACATCGAAAAGAATCAAAAGTATCTGAGGTATTGGAAAGTGTTATCATTTTCCGAAAAGTATCGAACTGTACTATCGATAAATATTGTATCGATACTTGTGCCTTCTGTCTTATTGAACTAATTATTTGCAAAAGAAAAAAAAATTTAGTTAAATAATTACATATCTTATTCTTATCACATATACACATTCGTCCAGCATAAACTCTACAATCCATCCCAATTATAATTAAATTACACTACGAATAACGCTAAATCAACTTTTTCTTGCTGTTTGCTTTTGCATGGCTTACATTTGGATTAAAAGTTTCGTTTTATTATCGGAGGTTGAATAATCATCTTAAACACTGAGAGGGGTGCATGTTTTCTCTTCTCGTAAGAATTACGCTTAACATTACTTACTAAAAGCTATTTATACCTTTTTTTTTCGGCTAACAACAAATTGCTGGATTTTCTTCGCATTCCAAGCGACACGAAGTCAATCTTTAAAAGAAATCAACAAAATCTGCAAAAAATCGAATTTTCAAATTTTACAAAATGAAAATATTTTGCAACAGCAAAAAAACAACTAAAAACTAAGATTGCATTCGATAAAACCACAAAATGTTTTTTTTTTTTCGCCGAGATAACTAACGCCGAAATGCAAAAAACGAAGCAACGAAGAATAGTTTAGCTCGTTTTTTCTCTCTCGAAATTTGGTTGCAAAGTTGCGAATCTTCTTGGAAGAAGAAGAGAAGAGATTAAACTAGATTAGTTTGGATCAGATAGTTTCTTTTATGGGAGCCTTAAAGAGAGGTTTTTTTTAAGTTACCAAAGCTTGAATACGTTCATGTATACAAATTATGGTAATTTACACGCGGTTGTTGAGGGCGAGACTTGCAGGGCATGCGAAGCAAATCAACTAGGGTTTGCTTCATCCCTGCGGTTGGTTGTTGGCGTTTTTTCTAGGCGCTCTGCGTGCCGTAGACATTCTCGTCGGAGTACGCAATGTAGAGGAAGAAATCTTCTTCGTGATGCTCCTAGAAGATAAAGAAAACAGTCATTTAGAGTAAAAATTGAATAATATCGATAATTATTACAACTGAAAAGTGTAAGAAAAGATCGATAAGTATCGGAATGTAACAAACTGAAGTATCGAAATGTATCAAACTGAAATATCAAAAACTATCGAACTAAAGTATCGAAATTATCGATACTTATGAATAATAAAAAATGATTATTACCTGATACAAAGTGCCCATAGTCGCAGACGTGGGTGGAATGACGTTATTCACGAAAAAGAAAAGGGCATCCTCCGGTCGCAGGTGAATGCGCTTCCGGATGAGAAAGTAGAACTGCCCGACGGTGAGATCCGACGGCACCAGGTACTTTTTCTTGTCAAGATCACCAATCCTCGCTTTCGGCGCTTTCTCGACAATCACCTGCAGACAAATAATAAAAACAAATTAGGTTTTTGACACCGTTTTTTTATAAAATCATCGGAAATATCGAAATGTACCGATATCAAAACTATCGATAATTAACAACATTTCAAATATATACGACGTATGATAAATCAGTGAAATGATTATTATCTCATTTTCGTTCATTACAAAGGCGGAAAAGGACAGGCAAAGAAAATAGCAAATCAATTCATCGCCTATCAAATAATGTATGAAATCATCTTCGATATGACATGTAAACATTGATTTAAATGCAACCGGGAGTAATCGATAATTAACCGTGCGGTTTGTATTTCATTTCCGTTGCCATGACGAATAACCTTAGCATTCCATATATTTACTAAAGTAGGAAATGATACTGACACAATTTAAATATATTTCATTTTACATTTTAAAAAATTGTTTCTTTAAATGAGTGTAGACTCTAGAATAAAAAAGATAATGAAACAATTATTTTAGGAAAAGTGTTTCAAATTCTCTTTAATTTGATATATCATTAGTTATATTAAACATCCAATAAATAATAGATAATTATCGTTATATATTGCATAATTTCAAAGACATTACCATACATTTTTTTAAGTTTACTGTGGCTGTAACTTCCGAAAAAATTGGAATTTTTTGATGATTTCTTCAAAAATATATAGTTGTTGATTTCCTCTTTCGACTAATCCCAGAATTATTTAAATATTTCGATTAGAAATACGGAAACATTTCATTTTGAACATTTGTTTACTATCTACTTAAATATGCAAACAATTTTTTGTTTTGCCTATAACTTTAAAACTAATAAAAATATGAAAATAATTCATTTACCATCACCAACTTGTTTCAATTTTCATTAAAATCTTCCATGATAAATTACACAAAGACCTCTGGAAGTAATAATCAACCCTAAAGTTTGCACTACTTAGTTTGACAGGACCACAAAACCTTAAAAATAATTGTATTTGGACTATAACTTCAAAACATCATCAAAATTGAAATAATTCCTTCAATTGGAGATAGTCTACGACCCCTTGTCATAACTAACCACAAAATTATTTAACCATTTCGATTAGAAATACCGAAACATTTCATTTTTAACATTTTTTTACTATCAACTTACCTATGCAAACAACTTTTGTTTTGCCTGTAACTACGAAACTAATAGAGATAACTAAATATTTTTTTCATTATCACAAACTAAATTAAAGTACATTTAAAAACATGCTCTATGCGTTTCACAAAAACCTCAGGAAGTAACAAATAATAAATATCAAAGTTTGTACTACATTTGGCACAGCTACAAAACCTTCAAATAATTGTGGTTTCGACTATAACTTTAAAACTATCAAAAATATTAAAATAATTCTTTCAATTCGAGATAGTCTACGACCCCTTCTCATAACCAACCACAAAATTATTTACCTACTTCCAATAGAAATAGCGAAACATATCACTTTTAAAATGTGTTAACTATCAACTTAACTATGGAAACAACTTTTGTTTTGCCTATAACTTTAAAACTAACAAAGATAACAAAATAATTCTTTCACTATCACAAATTAGTGTAAATGCTCTTTAAAATCTTCCACGGTAAATTACACAAAAACATCAGGAAATAATAAATAATTAATCTCAAAATTTTCACTCTTGATTAATCACCGTTGCCATGACAACAAATGCTTATCTTACTTTTCAGTGGAACAAATAACATAAACAACGTCGAATATAAATAATAAAAGCATACACAACGTCAAAAATATGTCAAACACGTATTATCATTGCACAATAAGGGTAAAAATTCCGTCTATTTGCATAATAGACATTTATTTCCTATGCCAAGAAGATAAAAATAAAGTAGTTCGAAAAAGACGTCATAAACTTGAATAAAACTTGATTAAAATCTTTTTAAAGCATTAAAAAAACTGATGTAGAACGAGGAACATTAAAAATTTCAAAACTAATTTAATGAAAAATGTTTTATCTTGTGTTTAAGACTTCTTATACTATTAATTACGACTTGAAACAAGGTAAAAACAATAAAGAACAAAAATAAAATCAGCTGTTCAGTTGTGCAACAAAGGAAAGAGTACTTCTATGTGTAAGTTCTGTTGAACGGCGGCCATTTTGTGGTGCAATCCAAAACAAACTCAGCAGCATACAAACACCAACTTTAATTACACATTAATGCGTAATTAGCGCAGTACCTCCTAGTAAATATGGTATCAATCGAAAGAGGAACTCTTCCCCTATCTATTCAAAACCTTTTTGAAAAGGTTTAAACCTTGGTAGAGGAATTATGAGGATTTGTAGGCGAACTGCGTAAAAAAAACTCGAGTGGCGCAATATTTTGAGAGGTTAAAATGTACTTACTGGAACCCTGTCCGGATACTTCCTGCGGATTTTCTCACCCTCGGTTTTCCTCTTCTCAAAGGGATGCTCCTCTTTGTACTGGAACTTCATCGCGTTGCTGTTTTTCGGTTTCTAGATGGATTGACGTTAGCTGCGAATCGCGGCTGTTGTTTTGGCTGGCTCTATAAATCGACGAAACTGTCTCAAGGTCGAAGGGTGTTGATTTACACAGTGAATTTGCAGGTGGTCGGGTGAAGGGTGTTTAGTTTTTTTTCCTTGACTTTTGCAAGCGTGCGTTACGTACGGGAGTTTGGTGTCGAACTGCGCAGACAAGACGACTTTATTTTGCGACGATGACTCGCTGACAACTGGCGGCGATCGGTGGAAATGGGTGATCGGATAAGGTTACGGATTTGCACGACTGGGGAAATTGTGAGAAAGTCCCTAGAAATTACTAGATTGTTCGAGAGCGTGTTTGAAATTCATGATAATCCATGAGTCATATTTTTATTATATTTTTTATTTATTAGTGCGGTTGAAAAAAGGTATTATGAGGAATATGTTGATGTAATGTTTGCAAGATTTCATAAAGTTTCTAGGGAGATAAAAAATAAAACGTAATTATTTAGAATTGTGGCGCAATATTGACATCAAAGCGACATCTGTTGGTGAAATGAGGCATTCTATAATTTAAATGTATGAATATTCTTGCCATTGCTGGAAATTATTTGTTCATATATTCTAGTATACTTAAGATTAATCGCCTTTGGTCATGGCAATTGAAAATGGATGTCTTCAAGAATATTTTCATGTATGGCTTGTAAAATTGCATAAAGTTTCAAGCGAGATATGAAATAAAACGTAATTATGTTGAATTGTTCATGAAAATTGACATGGTAGCAACATCTGTTAATGAAATGAAGAAGTCTCTAATTTAAATTTATGAATATTCTTACCATTGTTGGAACATTATGGATGGATTCATATAATTTATTACACTTAAAACTAATTACCATTAGAAATTGAAAAAGGGTGTCTTCAAGAATATTTTGATCTACGGTTGTAAGATTTCATAAAGTTTCAAGAGAGATAAAAAATAAAACGTAATTATTTTGAATTATGGTGCAATATTGTCATCGTAGTTAGTAAAATGTAAAATGACGAAGACACTATTTTATCTTTATTTAAAATTTTACAATTGTTGAAAATTTTTTATTCATATTTCATATTTTAGTTAAAAACAATTTTCGTTTGTTAGAGAAATTGAAAGAGGGAGATTTTAAGAATATTTCGATGTTTAGTTTGTAAGATTTCATCAGGTTTCAACGGGGATAACACGAAATATTACGAAATTATTTTGAATTATTGTATATTATTGTCATTGTGGCGACATCTGTTAGTGAAAAGATGAACTCACAAAATTAAATGTATGAAATTTTTTTGCACAACATTAAAGTCACTTTGTGCACTTTGAATCATATGGTGTATGATTTATAATCTTAGGATTAAGGGAAATATCAAACTAAGTGACAACTTTAAAATTAGTCATTTTTCGGAAAACACGATTTGCACGTTAGATATCGCAATGATTCAACTGACTTTCCATTTCATATGACATACAGTAACAAACTATAAATAATGGAAAATCAATTACTGCATGATTGATAATTTTAGCTTTGGTAGATTAGATTTTATTTTAAAACAAAATGTGAATTTCACACTTCCGTTCTGTATACTAAAATTTAAATTAAGAATAATTTTCCATTAACAGATGGCGATACACATGCGATTTTATTTAAATTCCGATTCCAACTAATAGATGGCTAGACTAAAATCAAATTTAAAAAAATTATAGACATCTGCATTTTAAAACAACAAAAACATCTTATTTACTTATAATTATATGTATTTTGCGCAAAATTTATTTTTATGTAAATTTATAGAAAGTGTGTTAATTTATCAAATATTCTTTGATATATAAAATTTTAGGGCTATTCGCAATTAATTAATATTCGTTGTATAATTAATTAATGATAGTTTTCCGGCTTTCCACGTGTTGTGAATCATGTGCTACATCCTAGTTGATGAGCCCAGATTAATTATGCGCGCGTTTACGGTAGATAAAACGCATAATTCAATGATGTAACACAATGGAAGTGAGAAACAATCAAGTTTATTGCATACAAATATGTGCATACAAATGCTGTTCAAGATTGCAACATTTTAATTCTACAGCACTACGGTAAATTTATAAATATGGGAGAAAAACGTGTTTTTTCACATTTTTTGTCGATTTAATAAGTGCGAGTGCATCGACAAAGTTCGAAACTTCAAGGTGGATCGCTTTCCGCTTTTATTTGTGTTGAATTTGCGTCTGATAATGGCTAGCGGTGGTAATTAAGGTTCTGCGTAATAAGTGTGTTATAATTAAGAGTGTTTATTTCTTATATGACATTTATATTTGCCGACCGATTGTGAAGTTTTCTTTGAAAAGTTGTTATTAAACATGTCCTGGGTTAGCAATAACATTTTTCAATACTTCCAGATAAGATAAAGAAATGTAGTACATAGTGAAAGAAAGAGAAAATCGTCTTCTCTTAGAATCAGTAAAGATACTTAATTTATCTTTCATAGATAAATATTTATGAAAGTTTTTCATTGACGTGTCGTTATACATTGTTTCAAAAATTGTCAAACTTTGGGAGATTTTTTCTCGGATTTTCTGGAAGATAAAATATAATTGTATAACATATTTCGAAAAAGCAACTCTTCTTCTATTTGTTGATATTTGATGTTTGGTTTTAAATAATTACCTGTTATCATGTTGAATGATTTGATTCTAGACACATTTTTTGAACGAGATATGTGAGGAAAAAGTGTATAGTTTTAAACAGGATTTTCTGTTATTTGTTGATAAGATAGAGACCTGATTTAAACACTGAAAGAAGGGGAAAGTCTTCTTCTTTTGTATTGAGTTAAGATACTTAACTTACCTTTGAAAGATGAGGAGATATGATGGATTTTCCCGGACTAGTCAATATACGAATGACTATTTTTCGATTAAAAGACGATGAAAGTTTAGCACAAATTTTCTCACATTTCCCGATAGATATATAACAATATCTTCAGTAATTTTGAAAGGGTGATCCTTCCTCTATAAGGTAAGCTATAAAATTATAATTTATTTTTTAAATATAGTAATCCTGAAGTAAGTTTTGTTTGTAATCAACTTTGCGAAAATTATTTGGAAGTGAAACTTTCTACCATCACACTTTAAAGCTGATTTTCTTACATTTTCCATTTACTTTCAAATTATTACACATGGACCAAGAAAAGAGGAACTTTTCCTCTATCAGAAAAAACGAGATCAATGTTTATGTCTATAATAGGAAAATAGTTAGATGTTGCTTTTAAAAAACATACAAAATATGTCAATCTTCAGTTTTTTTCTTCTATTTTTTGTCATTAATTGTTTAAATAAACCTAATAAACATTGAATTTTACCTTGAATTTTATCACCAATTAAGTAAACATATAATTTAAAATCTTAACGATCAAAATTTATAAATATTCATAAGTTTCTTTAAGAGGTTTATTAATGCTTGCTAGTAATAAACGTCAAAACAAGTGAAATAGCTTAAAAAATGAAATAAAAAACGGAAGAAATCGACAATTTTATAGAGGTTGACATTGAAAATATTATCAATATCAACCACTTTGAATGTTAATAACAATCTTATTTACTTTCATTAAAATACTTGACTCGGGTGCGCAAAATTGCATCAAGTTGCAAACAAGTTGTGAAAACATGTCTATTACCTAGACAAACTTTGACCATCTTTTTCTCACATTTGCAAAAAAAAGATGTAGAGTAGATTCCACTTATTAACCACTTATAACCGCTTATTAGAGACAAACCACAAAAAACTGAATTAAACACTATATCAGTGATACTCAAAACACTTTAGGGGGCTGTCACATTGCCGACTTCGACTTCGTGCTTCTATGCCTATCCTTGCCTGACGAATATATTTAAAAGGAGATGAAGCAACTCGAAGAAACAACCTATCACCTTTTAATACATGAGTCAGACAAAGGCAACTACGAAGCGAAGTGACGCGACAGTGAAAATTCTAAATGAATAACTGACCGAAATATTTCAGGGGGACATATAAACCTTATCGGTGATGACCTATAATGATATATATGTGATCCCGCCCCAAACAAACAATTATGTGTGCAGCATCATCTGAAAGAGCGTATTCTCGTTGATTTTTTAAGCCCAAATTCATACTCCTCAGAAATTTATTAACTGGAATTTCCCAGGATGATGTTTATACTCCATAAGAGATAATGTAAAAGTAACACCTTATAAAGGGCCCCCCCCCCAAACAAACAATAAATTGTATGGTATTATACCATATTATAAAGAGAAAATTTTTTGGGGAAATTTGAGACTAAAATCAAACTCTTCAAAAAAAAATTATGAAATAAGGTATATTTTCAGCAGATAAAGGGGTCATCCCCAAAAAATAGGCGAAACCATCAAAATTAAATAAAATACACTCCAATAATAGATTTACAAGCCCACCTGGGCAGCACAGTTGGTAGTGCTTCAGCTTACCTCGCAGGCGGACGGGGTTCGAGTCCTCGGGGTGGGCACCCCACATGTGTGTATTTATTACTGATAAAAATTCGCACAAAAAATCACATAGAAAATTCACACAATTAAAATTCACTCATACAAAAATCACAATCAAGAACCATTAAACAATCGCAATGTGCAACTCACCAAAAATAATAACCAACACACATCAAGAAACCACTGACTGCATTCACACTATCACTCCACATCAAGATCCAACATCAACAGCACAACAATAACAACAACATCACATTTACAATCGCAATAACATGTAAACAAAATTAAACAATAAAAAGATAAAAATGTATTCCAGGCTAAAGAACCAGTTAGGTCGATGGCCAGGTCTCCGGACCTAACACATTATTATTATTTTTAATAGATTTACAATAGATAGAATACAGAAAATCTTGAAGGTGTGCTTAAAATTCGAATTATTGATTAATGTCTCGTTTTTTACCCAAAATTGGCCGTTGTGCGCCGGCAGTCCGACGGAAGCCTTATAGAGAGAGGACGATGCGACTGTCCAAAAAAATAAACTATTGAAGTATGAGAGAGTGGGAAGGTAGTCAGACTGTCACGGTTACGTTTCATTACCGTTACGTACTGGAGTGGTTTATCCTTCCATAAGAAGTAGCACTTCAAAATCTATTCGTTTCTTTCTGTCCGTCCACTTTCATGTGTTAGCTGTCAAACAGTTTGTTCGAAACTTATATCTTTGGAATAAACAATTTAACATCGGAAAAATTAAAGTCCAATCGGAGAAAATTATGAAACGAAACTTGTAATAACAGATAAATGGCTTGTTATTTGAGAATTGACAAGATAAACACTAAACTGCAAAAGAATATGTTAATTAGCAAAAAAACGTTCAAAGTTGACGATTGGTGTTTTAATTGGTTTGGAGAGTGTTTGCGAGTATAGAAAACGTGAATTTCATGTGAAATAATGATAATGAGATATTTTTAATAAGAAAAATCTCTGCACTTTGAAACAACTCGCAATTAACATAAATTTATTATTGACCAACTATCGCAAATGATTTGCTAATTTTCGTCTAGTCACATTTTTTAATTGTTTTATTTTCGTCACTTGATTATTTATTATTATAATTAACATTATTGATTGTGCAGTTAACTTAATTTACGTTTTCTTGCATTTTCTTACAATTACAGATAGTTCTCGAGTTATTTTGAAAAATATCCATTTCCAAATTGCAATTTTCGACCAATTTTTGACTAGCTCCGATCGGGATGAAACTAACAGAGTACAATCTCAGATGGATTCTGAGTGTTTTCTCAAAGTATGGGCTCTCTAGCTCAAATAGTTTCCGAGATATTTTGATTTTTCTGATTTTGAGAATTTCTTAATGCTTACCCCTTCACGAAAATTCGTTGTTTCGTCATAATATTCTACCTATTTATTCTCCGATAGATCTTAAACTATGCAATATTATAGAGCGGAACGCGCTGGTTCAGAAAATGTCATAATATATGGGGGTCGATTTTGTCGTTTTCGAGATATTTTGA
>JAODAC010042165.1:0-11654 GCA_027575185.1 Mimaenictus wilsoni | reverse complement strand
ATTTTATAACGGATTTATAAAATAAAAAGCAGTCCGACCTGATCTCGTTTGTGGTGCGTATCAATCTCTACGAACTGATAGTTCGCGAGTCTGATTTTGTAAAAAGTTGCTGTACGCAACAGCTTTCAAAACCATTGAAGAAATTGTACATTCCACCAAAAAACGAAATGGCAGCAACATAAAACCCCACCACATATGAAAGGTTACAAGATATGCAGCATACGACAAACAAATCAGTCTCTTGAAAGTGGCCAATGGGCGAAACCGGTTGATCCGCAGTATAAAATTGTAAGAAGTACACGTGTAATAAACAAATATAAATTATATTGTCTGATAGGCCCACCTCTGTTTTAGAGCCAAGTTTGCGTATCTGACCACTGTATTTAGAAGGCGATGAAGCAAGTGTCGCTAAAGTGAAAAGCTTACTAAAAAATTCATATGAAATAACAGGAAAACAGCTGCACCCCGTAGGCGGAAATCGGAATATATTTCAATGACCGAGGGGCTGTTAGTTAGTCTTTAGAATCTTTTTGCAGCGGCTGGACAGTAGTGATTGTGAAATGACTGTAGAGTTAGTTATTGTGCAGCGGCTTGGGTAGTCGCTAGTCGTTATTAAGCAGTTGTGAATTGAATTTCGTAAGTCGTGGAGCTAGTAAGCCATTAGTATATCTAGTGAAGTCACCCTGTAAAGTTCAGTCAAGTGTTCTTTAACTGTGAAAAATGTAGAAGTATATGAGAGGTTCTTGTGTTAAATCAATATATTGTTATGTTAAAACTATTCGTGTATTATGTGAGCCTAATTATCCACGATTTCTGATTTGTCCTCGTACGATCCAGTCCATCCAGTCTATGGTAAGTACCATTTATAAGTATCCTCGGTAGAACGTGGTAGCATAACGAGCAAGAGTAGCAAAAGCCAAGCGAGTAAACCCCTAAACAAAACCCAAGTGCGGGTGAGCGCTCACAACTTTGAAGTACGTAAAACCTCTCATCAACACAAGGTCACATTTGGTGGAGGTGCACACTAGCTTTAAATCTAACTACAGTAAAACCTGTCATACGGAAAATATTTGGTCCCGAGACTTTTTGTAGTCACGAGATTAAACATTTTCCGTCGCTCACAGGTTTCCGCATATTACTTGATCATGCATTTTTATCACTGTGGCACTTTTCCATATGTAACAGGTTCCGCATATTGCTGGTTTCACTGTATCTCCTTTTAAATATACTGGTAAGACAAGCCTAGCCTCTTAAAGCACCATTCGCTCAACCCAAATGTGCGCCTTATTTAACATATTCGGGTCAGTGGGCCTTTTCCGACCGTTTTTTCGACACAGATGTGAAATAACATTGGATGACAACAATGTTTTTTTTGTATTGTCTAGGACACAGCATTCCTAGATGAGTTATTGGATAATAGGGTTCTCCCTGTAATCGCATAAAAATAGTCTACTATACTTATACTTTATGTGATGTGTTGCGAACGAATATGTTTTGAGGAGTGTAATGCCAGAATAAAGGCTGCTTATATATACTTATTCTTTATAGCGAAGTTCCAAATATTAAAACTTCGACTGAAGCCATCACGTTATCGGATTTGTGAGAATTAACAAACTGCTGGAAAAGTTATCAATCGTGATAAAAATTTTAGAGGATGGTTGGTTTTGTGGGGTTTCTTCTCACACAGAAATTGCAAATGCAATGCGCATGTTGAGCTATATCTCCGAAAACGCTAATTGTAAGCCGTCACACTTTGCATTCTTCTAGTTTTGTCGAATCCTCAACCACAATCTATACTTGTCTTTCTACAAAACTACAACATGTGTATTTCCAAAATTCATCCTAAGTGTATACAGCTAGACCTACCATCAGGCAAACATTCTTTTCTTTGCAAGATCAACTAACCATTTCATGTTTTTCTTTCACTATGTTATTCCTTCCACCTGACCTGCCCTATTTCTACCCTCTAAAGGATTCTGTTTTTTCTTTTCTAAGTCTCGAGTTTTCTGACTTATTGTTGCATGTGCGTAAACTTGTGTCTTTGTAAGTATATGTGTTATTACATCAACTCCCGCATAAAATTAATCGGTATTACATACACTCCATAAATTGGTGACCCCAAGATGATTCAGGAGTTGGAATTACCAACGTACTTTTTTGCGCAGTTACAAAACATGTGCCTTTATTACATACGGAATATCACACTTGCCGGGCGCGCAGGGAAAGATGAGCCTTGCATGGTTGGAAACGAAGTGTACTGCAGGGAGGTTAAAGACCAAGTGACCGAGGTGCACAAGCCGTCAGGCTTAGCAACAGCGGTAGAAAAGGGAGGTGGTCGGGCGTATTCTACATTTTTGAATTTTTATGTTGGCAATACGTATGAGTTGGGTGCACTGCGTTGTCTCGGGTGAGGTCGGAACGGAAGTCGGGCAGTTGTGCGCTAAAGGAAGGTTTTCTAAGGGGGCCCGCTCTCTCGTTTCGGCCGTCAGAGAAGGCGGTTGTGCAAATAAACAACTAAAAACACCATCCGGTATTTATTTCTTCAGTCAATTTCAGACGCGCGACTGAGCATCGAAGTGGTATTCTCGAGTAAAAGCGAGACGCGTGTGATATACAACTGAAACGAGATGGCGGAAAAGGCGTTGGCACAAGCGGCGGCGAAGAAGGCGTCTCGGCAGAGGGCGGTATTCATGAAGATGTTGGATGCTTTGGCAGAGTCGTTGGAAGGAAGCAACAACGCCGAGTTCGCGAAGGCAACGATGGTGGATGGCGACGATCTTTATGCGCAAGTGGAGCAGGCTCACTGGGAGGCGTTCACGGAAGAAGAAGACGAAGAGGCGGACACATTTCTGTTGGAGGCATTGAAAGTGAACCGAAAAGTGAAGGCAGTAGCGCATAAAATCATCGCACAGGCCCAGCAGCAGATCGTCTACCGGCGATCGCATTACCAACATTCAGCGGTGCACCGACAGAATGGGTGGCGTTCAGGGACGGGTTTCTTAGCATTGTGGGAGAAGATGAGGTAGATGATTTTTCGAAGTTACACTACCTGAAACAATGCCTAAGTGGATAAGCAGCGCAGGTGATGGCGGCGTTGCCAGTAGTAAGGGCAAACTACAAGGCCGCGTGACAGATGTTAGTAGAACGGTACGAAAACAGGCGCCTTCAGGTGCAAGCAGCAGTAGGTAAGTTAGTGGGTCTGAGGGAAGCCGCGCAAGAAAATGGCGCGAGTCTGAGAAAGTTGACAGATGAGGCCATGGCGTGTGTGCAGGTGTTCGGAGTGAGCGAGACAGCAGAGAGAGACGCGTTAGTAGTAGCCATTATAAGGCCGAAGTTAGACAGCAGTACGAAGTTAGCATGGGAGACAACGCTGAAACCAAACGAGATGCCTACATTTCGTGAGCTGTACGAATTCCTCACGGCAAGATGTAATGCGTTAGAAGGAGAACGACCAACAAAGGTGATCAGTAGGGAGGTAGTGTGGCATACCCTAAACAGGAGGTGGCTCGATGTCATGCTATCGCGAGTGAAGGAGTGAAGCAGCGAGGAGAGGGGAACGCATGCGTGTGTTGTAATGGGTCGCATACACTGGCCAGCTGCGCAAAGTTTAGAGAGCAACAAGTAACACGCAGAATAGCGATGATAAAGGCACATCGATTATGTATCGTTTGCTTTGGGAAAGGACATCGAATAACATTTTCTACAGCGAGCGTATGCTCTGAGTGTGGCAATCGACATCACAACTTGCTGCACATTCAACAGCCAGTAGTAAACAAATGCGTCAGCGTAGCATCGAAGCAAGTAGAAGGGTGGCTGTCGACGGCAATCATAATATTGAGATCGTCATCTGGAGAAACGCTGAGGTGTTGCGCGTTGTTAGATTCTGGGGCGAACACCTGCATGATCAGCAAGATCAGGTTGAGTAAGTTAAAGTGCACGTCGATGCGGTAAGATGGAATTGTGGAGGGTGTAGGGAGTTCAAGGCTGAACTGTAACGAATTCGTAACGTTTGACATTCTGACGAGAGGTAACAGGTGCGTTGCCAAGGAGACACGTTTCTTGGTACTGGAAGTAATGCGGCACCTGCCACTGCAGGAAGTAAACAAATATGCAGTTACTGATGATTTATTCTTGGCAGATCCAAACTATAACAAACCAGCATTTGTCGATTGCATCATCGGTTCGGGTCTGTTTTGGCAGCTACTGTAGGTGGGCAAGGTATCAGCTGGGAAGGCAACGACGCTTATGAAAACAGCCCTGGGATGGATTGTGTTTGGAGCATCAGAAACGGTGAATGGACCCAAGGCATGCACTGCGAGAAGTAAGTTGGACGAGGTAGTTGAACGCTTTTGGGCCATGGAGGAGTTGAGTGCACCAATCCCGAAAACAACAGAAGAGAGGAGATTAGAAGAATGGTTCCTGAAGACAACAAGACGTGACGAAGATGGCAGATTTGTTGTGCAGCTACCTGTGAATCAGGGGCGAGCGGTCGAGGAAGTCGGTGGTTCGCGTGGTCAGGCGGTACAACGATAGATGCAGCTGGAGAAGAAGCTAGGTAAGTGTCCAGAGTTACGAGCTAATTATATTGCATTTATGCGCGAGTACGAGGCTCTGGGACACATGAGGAAATTACCGAGCAACATCGAAGGCGTTTGCTATCTTCCACACCACGCTGTCATCAAGGAAGGGAGTACCACGACGAAGACAAGAGTAGTGTTTGATGCATCAGCGAAGGACGACTGTGGAGTATCGTTCAACAATGTACTGGAGGTAGGGTCTTTGTTGCAGGACAGCCTTTTCGACATGCCTTCGGTTTCGAACTCATAAAGTAGTGCAAGTCGCCGACGTTGAGAAGATGTTTTGTCAGATTAGAATCGACGAGGAACACGAAAACATCCAACGCATCGTCTGGAGAAAGGAAGAGAGTCAAGAGTTGCAGGTCTACGCGTTGCGTATTGTAACGTACGGTACCGGGCCAGCGTCGTATTTGGCGGTGCGGTGCATGCGACGATTGGCGGAGACATCAGCAGAGGCGTATCCAGAAGCTTCCGCCGCAGTACTATCGGATTTCTACATGGAAGACGTACTAACTGGGATGCCATCCGCCCGAGAAGCTAGGTGGTTGAAGAGACAACTGAGCAGTTTAATGGCTGGATGTGGATTTACCTTAAGGAAATGGTTAAGTAATGACCGGGAAGTGGTGCGACGACGACATAGTACCTCTTAGCCTCCAGAATAATGAGGTAACAAAAATATTAGGGTTGTCTTGGTACGCTGTAGAAAATTGTTACAGATACGTTATGCCGAAGCTGCACGGTGGCCGGCTCACAAAGAGAAGCATACTATCCGATGTGTCGAGGATATTTGATCCTTTGGGTTTGATCGCACCTGTCTGTCATAATAGAGGGTAAGCTGATAATTCAAGAACTTTGGTCGAAGCAGGTCACATGGGACGAAATGGTGCCAGTCGATTTACATTATCGGAGGGCGCGCTATCAGGACAACTTGCCATCCATGGACGAGGTACGTGTACCAAAGATAATGTGCGATCGCAGCCGTTGGAAGAAGATGACGGTTCACGGGTTCTACGATGCCAGCGAAAGAGCCTATGCGGAATGCCTGTACGTGGTGGATGAGTTGACAGGATCTGCACGGTTGATTTGCGCAAAGACAAGAGTGGCGCCGATAAAGACTAACACCATCCCACGTCTCGAGTTGTGTGCAGCGGTACTGTTCGTACGATTGCTGCATGCAGTTAAAGCACGTTCAAGCGATGGCAACTCCTGAAGAAGCTGAGGCAGGATTTTTGGAAAAGATGGCAAGCGGAGTACCTACGATCGCTCCAACCACGTCCTCGCCAAGGTACCGTCGGAGAGGTCAACGTAGGCGACATCGTCATCATGAAGGAGCAGAACCGCTACATTGACCGATGGCGCGAGTTATCGCAGCGCAACCAGGTACAGATGGTGTGAACAGAGTGCTTGTTTTAAAGACTGCAAGGGGGGAAGTGACTCGTGCGACCCGTTACGTAGCAAGGTTGCCTACAAACATTTAAATCGTATTTTTAATTTTATATTTAGTATATTCAGTCAATTTCAGACGCGCGACTGAGCATCGAAGTAATATTCTCGGGTAAAAGCGAGTCCCGAAATTCGGGCAGATTATCCGAGTTGCCCAACAGGAGGTGTTCAAAAGTCCGAAGAGAGAAGTGTGGAAAGGCAAGAAAGTTAGTATAGGAAACTTCAAGGCTGCGTTTCAATATATTTCTATCAACGCTAACCAAGTTAGTGCAGTGGCTCTCAATTGCTGATGTTAACTTCGATATTAAAAAAGCACGGAGATAAAACTAAGGTATTTTGGATCCTGTCCCGTTTGGAACCTTTTGATTGGAACCCCAAGAATATTATGATAACCATGTGGTTATCAATATAATGAACTCGAAATGCTGCAATGAAAGATTTATTTGATCGGCCTCACGTGCAAATAGAGAATCACAAGAAGAAATTATTTCAATAGGAACTAAAGCCAGAAGCTCAAGAGCTGAATCGATCCTCACCTACCCCCACACTGATAACCACCGACAACAAAACACACGGAAAGCGAAGATTTCTGTCGAAGGACCTCACGGAGTTCAACCCATGCCACTATTCGCAGCTCGTCCGAAAGGTGTTCTACACCATTTATCAATTAAGTAATAACACAACATGTGAAACAGCGCCAAACAGATTCCGCTTGTTGATGAAGGACCGAAATGCCTAACAAGCAGTACACCGGAAGTGTTAGAAACCAGGCGTTCTTCCCCAAATCCACCAGAAATTTTTAAAAACATCAGGAGACCACGCAGAAAAGACGGAAGACAACAATTTAGCACAAGAACAACTCCAAGAATCCACCACTTCGCTATCCCCCCTAATATCATGTCTAACGGATATGGCTCAGGTTTGAAATTCGACCCCTTCTAGAGCTCTTTTCAATCTTCTGTTTGCCCGGTGATCATAAATGTTAACAGTATTCCGCATAACGTTTTATCTGGAAAGGTAATACTGTGGTGATTTTCGATAAATAAAACCAGCTGCCCTTGTTTTTAACTTTTGTTCCGCATTCCACAGTGGTGACCCCGACGCCACGTACTTGTGGGTGTCTCGCTGTAACAGACATTACTCGCGGAAATCACTGCGATCATGCTTCCGCGAAACAGTGTGAGTGAGGCAACTTCAAGCCGCGAAGGGAGAATTCGATCACATGACCCAGATGGGAATGGCTCGACCAAAGTACCTAGCTTTCTCAGCTGCACATCGTCCTCAAGCAACAAGAATGAGGCCATGTGGTGATTACCGCGTACTAAAGGCACGCGGCTCGCCATACAGCTACCAGGTTAAACACATACAAGATTTCTCCCACTCGTTTCATGGCAAATCTGCGTTTTAGACCAGCAATATGGTGCGTGCGTTCCACCAAATCCCCGTTGCTGAGAAACACATCTCCAAGACAATCATTCCTGTAAACACTATAATTCTATCTGTAGAAAACCGCGGTTACTTCATCAAAAACCGGGAGTTAATTGAGACGTGATTAAGGTAAACACTTTTTTGAGTGTTTGTGTTATAGACTTTTTTATGCATTTTTTCGACGCAGCTGTAAAAGAGTATGTTTGAAAAACGAGTGATGTTTTTACTGCACTATTATTGAGAACATGTTTATACGATAGATTTATACGAACTGCATGACCTCCACATGCAATTACACGCAGTACGTATGTATGGTTGTGCTAAAATTGATTGGTTATCGACTTCAGTTTTTAGATGCTGGAAAAAATTTAGATGTAGAAATGTGTTTTGATCGCAGAGAGTGGCAAATAGCAAAATTAGCGACAGTCTTGTCCATGCTGCAGAAACGCGTATCTCAGAGATTTACATAACAATGTGCTTTTGGTCTCTTGTTCTTCGCACGCTTTGCAACCAGCAACACACCCTTGACATGGACGTGCTCTTCAGCGTAGAGATTTCCCATTTGCTGCTCACAATGTGTGGTTCTTGCAAGATGTTGTAACTTGTCATAAAGATTTGATAAATTTATCGCTTGTTTCAATTAGATTTTTGTTTTGCATATACCCTCTCTACACTCCTTGAGTTTTTTCAACTGTTAATGGAAGCTCTATTAAGAAATTAATATGTTAGTGACAACGATTTTGATTGTTTTTCTTAATAGTAAGCAACCATTGATAGATAGTAACCAACCATGAAAGAACGATAAACAAGAATTATTTGAATGTTGTAGATGTACAAGGAATAGTAATTGTTCAGCGCTGTGATGCGCTGACTCCTGGTCGCCATTAATATCTGAATTTGGCGCCCAGCGCGCCAAGATAACGAGCTGAGTGGTAAATGCGCAACGCTTCTGAGCGTCCCTTTTTTGGCCTAGCTAATTGTAAGTAGTGCGCCATTATCTATATAATCTATGTAGTGCGCGCCCTCGGCTCGATCTTGTTCTTGTTCGACCGTGGCGCGAATAGGTGGATCGTAAGTTTTGTAAGTGTGTTAAATAAATATTTGTTAAATTTACCACCTTGTCGTTGTGAGCCTGTCGGAGGATCAATGCACCCTGACTATTAATTTAGAGCTCGTGGCTACAAGCGCGAGTGCATATAAAAATCGTGTTTAAAAGGCGCGATAAGCACGAACAGTAATAATAATAATAATTCATATATTTTATTCTAGCGGCGGCTTGCCGCATTGTGGAGCTCGGTGCTCGTTAGATCACTGACCATCGCACCTTTTGAACTTTTCGAGGACACTGTCGTGACGTTTTGTGTAAACCAAATCGGGTGTAACCCGATCTACATATGGCAGCTTTTCGAGCCCCTCCTTCCGCATCTGGAAACAGGCGGTTCGTTGCGATAGAATCTAATGTCACACAGGTAGAAACACAGTCTATGCCTTTGCTGTGTAACATTTTGGTATGCAGGATTGCCTGGAATTCCTATCGCCCGCATGCAGTCGAGTACCACTCACGAAATTTGAAATTGGCGCCATTACAGGAGATATTTTATCCTACTATTCGCCACACCCGATCGATCGAATAAGGCGATGAAGCCGCAATACAGTCCCTGTTCAGAAGCACGAAATAACCATAGCCAAGCTCGACCTAGGTAGGTTTAGAAAAAGAGATAGGCGGACTTGAAAAACCACGGTCGCCACTGAACTTCACGCCGGAAATTCAGAAAATATTTGCGAGCAAAAGATTCTAACAAAACAAATGTCCAAAAATAAGACTTAAACTCAAAAGCAGGCTTAGACTATCTGTCCGAAGGTGAAAACGAAGAATCGATTAGACAGTTTAAGCTTCGATTAACAACTGACTTTTATTTTACAAGTTTTACGAACAAGAAATCTTACAAACTAAAAACATCCTCCAGTCGAAATATTAGGAATACCCTCAGCCGTTTTCTACTGACCACACCAATCGGAAAACATTAGCTTTCTCGAGGGAGGGCCCAACCTCACAACAGGGTGTTTCGAGAATTCTAGCCTAATTTTCCACGATCGCACACGAAGTGAAATCTGGCACATGTCAATTGACGTCAGCCTGCCTATCTAAAACACAAGGAGACAATTAACCTCTCAGCAGGCTACGTCCCATTCATCTGATTTATTACACTTCACGCCTGGGGGTTACAAGATTTTTAATTTTCAGCAAGAAGAAGAAGAAGATTTTTAATTTTGGGCTGGCGTCAATGCGTGACTAAATTGTACTTAAGTTCTATGGATTTACAACTTCTAGCGGATGTGACAGTTTAAATGGCTTGAAAAATGTATTTTGTTCAAAACAGGCCAAATGTCCGCAAAGAAGCTTTTTCTAAAAATCGACCAAGCCTCGTAAACATGCCAACGGTTCTCATCAGTCCCTAATTATATTTTTTTTTGCATATAAGCAAGATGCCCTTGTAACTAGAGAAATCAAGAAACTTTAAATCAGATCAGATGGGCCATCCTAAGATAATAGGGGGGAATGTGTAGCGAAAATGGAATACACCTGAAACGCTAAGAACCCGAGTACCTAAACATGACTAAAAAACGGGACGTCTGATAACGTCCCCTAACATCCCTATTGGGACATAAGTGATTTACTGACCCACGTGTCAAACCAGAGCATTGGGACCTACTAATCGATACTATTATATTTTAATAGAAAATGGCACCCACCTTTTTACACCGAAGGGTAGACACGGGGCCTCAAACATAAAGTGCCTCTCTTGGAAAGGGTATCACAGGATCTAACCAGAACTAATCTGAGAGATCTCACAGACTCATTTCTGGGCATTTTAAGATACATCTACCCCAATTAACAATGCGAAAAAATGTAATAATCAATGTAAATACAAATTTGAATATTATATCAATAACTAACAGAATACAGATTACACATTTCAGTATCGTTTTGATAAAAAAAAATATTTTCACACATACTTCACACACATATTCTCATACTCAGACTCGTGAAAACATTGAAGATAGGACTTGGCATCAATGTTTCTTATATTGATTGAGTGTTGCATGTGTTTTGTTAAATAATTGTATTGCCTAATTACAATTACTTATCAAATGGTCGAAAAATGATTGAGACCATGGAAGTAAGAAACAAATTATTATGTTGCTACACAACAGCAAGGAAATTTAGTCATGACAAAGGTAAAGGTAACAAAGGTACATTCTTCGGAAATATGTTATCAAAAGCAGCGCACTTCAAGGAAATAGTTTTCAAATGTGGCAGTACCCAACAGAGTCCACTTCGACTGAACTTGTCCGATGCATATTTGCTAAAGTATTTTACATATTTCATAAGTTTCAACGTGGCCTACGGAGTTCATGTCGTACTTTCATTTCCAAAATGTTTTCCAAAGCTTTTTGCATAAAGAAAAGATGTAGCGTACAAATATGTACAGGTTAAGGACATTTTCCCATTTCCCGAATTCTTGTTTCTCGGCAGAGTACGATTATGTGTTCTATATAACCTAAACCAGCCATCAAATAGCATATGTTATTTCCCAAACGCACTGTTCAGCCGGTTCAGCCCCTTTCTTGACACTTGTTATCGTGGTAATATGCAGTTCCGCGCGACTTTTGCGCGTACTAAAAACACCGAATTGAATTCGCCGTCATGTCGGCGGCGTCGGGAAAAGGTGTTTATATTATGACCTTTTTCGTATACCACGACTATACGTTCGAAAGATAATTTTAGATCTAATTTTAGATTCCCGTTATATGCCACTACCATTAAGTGTCAACATTACGAAGTGAATTTTTAAAGATAGTCTTGAAATAATATTAGATATTGGAAATGATATTTTGAGAATTTCATAATTTTAGAATTTTTGTAGATTTTTTGGCGTTGTCTGCAGCATGCTAAACGAAGCAAGTGGCCCTTCAGAAAATCTAACCTTATTGAAATATCACAAAGGATCTACTTAGCTTTGACAAATTTGTATATTACATATTAGGTCAGGACAGGGATGTCCAACGTTTATGGATCAATGCACCTTTTTCAAAACAATTCTTACTTCTATCCAGGCTTCTATTCTGGCGTTTCTATTCTCGCGCTCCTATTCATCGACCGGGATGTCTCTACGGTATCACTAATGAACCACTATTACTTCA
>JAODAC010042154.1:0-11658 GCA_027575185.1 Mimaenictus wilsoni | reverse complement strand
CCGATCTCTGGATGTATCTAGGCGAGCCGATATATTCGCCAAGCATATGGTACACTCGCACATGGACCACCCGGAAACGGTGACATAAACCAGAAGTTTGCATACTTCTGGCGCCAGCCAGTCGCGTCAACCGCTTCAATCTCTGGGCATCTTGGGTTTATCGTATTCGTATATTTAATTCTTAACGGCCCAGAGATTATTGAAGTGTGACGAATTCCTCCACTTTACCGAAATAATGTATAAACTTAGGACTAGGCTAAACAACTTGGCGACCTTCATAAAAAAGGCTCTAAATTGCCACGCGCGCCGTTCGCAACACCAAAGATTTTGGAAACTCAGCCGTTAGACGCATAAATATGTCTCGAGCGAGACGAGACCCACTGAGGGCAATAAATGTTGGCAATGAAAGCGACGTTGGCTGACATTTTAGATACACCAGCTCGTTCACGGGTGGTCTACAGTCGTGGACAAGTGGCGGGCCACCACGAAGTGGTGGGGTGCGATTATTTTAGTCACCACGCCGATTTGTTGGTGGAATTTCTCGTGCCGGGAAGGATTTTTGTAAATAAAAATTCAGTTATTACCCAAACTTTGCTGCGTTAACTTCTTCCTCGACTTACACATTAGACGGCTAGTCCAGCCTTGCATTTGTTTGTTTTGATACTTTTGTATCATTTTTCCGGGTCTCCCAGCGTTGAACTCGCTGGCGACCGTGGTCTTTTGAGTCCGCATATCTTGTGTTCTAACCCTACCTTGGTCGAGCGTGGTCTTGGTAATTTCGCGCTTCTGAACAATTATAAAAGGTGCAGAGAACTGCAGAAATAAAGCAATTGTAATTTATGCAATTGTTAGATGAATTGTTAGATATTTTTCCGATTCTCTATGATTACATAATCCCTTAATTAGCGCGATTAATAGACCCTTGAAACCGGAAAGTACATAAGTAAAATGTATATAACACCGATAAACCAATGGGAAAAATTATAATGAATCTCCGAAATTATTGAACTTATACATATTTTAATGTTCACTAAAATCTTGAATTAAGATTTTTCAAATTATAGAGTGATTTAGTGAGTAAATGCTACTTAGTTAAGAAATGCACCTGTTTCTATATGTGTCTCTAAATTATCTATATTTAGCCTTCGATAAAGATATTTTTTATTTATTTAGTTTGCCCCATATGTTTGCTACTTTTTGTGAGCTCTGGGTCGTCAAGTGCATAATAAAGATGTTACATAGGAACAAGACTGACAGGGTAGTGTTAAGTGGTTGGCACGACGTGTTGGCAATGCTAAAGTTTCTCACCTCTAGACCACCTAAGAACTGTACGTACGTGTGTGCTTATCGGTATAACATAGCTATAACCCTCTAGTACCCTCTAGGTAAAAGTGCGAGAGATAGGGTGTGCCTCGTGGTAGGATTGGCGGTGATGTGGCACGATTAGTATGCGATGGGATGAAGGGACCTAAGCTTGTAAAAATATTGCTTCAATGAACGTTATTGCTGACTGACAATGAATGACGTCGGGACAAGAAATATATAACCCTAGTAATCTGATCGCAATAATCAATTTATCTATCAATTCATTATTAAATTATCTCATATTTTCAATATTAACTAAATCAATATTAATTAAAATATAATGTGTTCATGTATGCTAAAATTATGATCAAAGAAAGTTGGATGTTGAACCTGTCAATGCAACTCACTAGTATTAATCGCCTCATTCCTATACAGTTTTATCATATTATTTATAATACTCAACTAAAACATACTAATTAGTAATTTAGATATTCTGCCTAAAAAATCTAGTAATATTTGAGGCAAGAAATATTGCGAAACCTGTCAAGACTGAACACACACACACACACACACACACACACACACACACACAAACATCTTGAATATAGTAATATAGGTTGAATATCGATGAGAAAATCTATAATACAATATAATTCTTTTAATATCTAGAAAAAGTGAATGCGAAACAGCGGTATTCCCACGTCAAAAAACGAAAGGCGGATTTTAAAAATGTTGGATTGTCGGAAACCTTCCTATCGACTAAATCAAATTAAAATAGTTTCCTATACATATTAAGTTTTCGCAACAGATCAACATCGAAATCATAAAGTAAACAAAAAATGAATTTTAGAAGTTTACCTAGTATGTTTACTTTAATTATCATACATTAACTTTTAATATTATACCAAGCTTCTTAAATGTTTAAGATTAAAAAGTTGCCGGTAAATCACTTTTTCTCAGAGAACTTTCCTCTTATTACATTTAATATATGTGTATCCGGCACCTTCACCATGGAATGAGAATTTCAATTTTTGTTTGCCTCTCTTCTTGTGCACTAATCCAAAGCTCGTAGTCGTAGGCAGCGTGCACGTACACACCTTTTGTAATACAAGTAATGCACAACAAGTTTTCATCGCGCTTTTATTCTCCCGGAGTGAAGATGAAAAAAATCCAATACGAAACCGGGAAGTAAAAGACGCGCTCGCTCGGCGCTAGCCTCAGCAAAGATTTGCTGCTTGTCGACGAGAAGCTTTCCTCTGTTGTACATGGAACACTGCTCAAGAAACTGAAGTAACTTTACAAGTACATAGAGCGCCATCGTTTTTCGGGGGTGGCTTGGCTGTCGGTGGGTCTCGTCTTCGGTTGGTTCGAGGGAGATGCAACGTCATAGTACGCCAGAGCTAGAGGTGATTACACAAACGCGGTCTGTTGTTGTGCTGTACAGAGTTATGAAACTTCATTTCTTACGAGTTTAATATAAATTGATTAAACATTATAAATTTAATAACTTTGTTGCTTCGATCTTTTCTATGTATTTTCAAGGGTTCGCTTCGATGACGTGAAAAACCTCACAAAAGTTTTAGTTATAGCTGAAGGATAGTAAAAACTTGTTATCAATGTTCGCGTCCATATTTCTTAAGTAGCTGTATAACATCATATTTTATAGTAAACTTTTATATTACTGATATAAGTTTTACTGAATACTTTATACTCATATTGTTGTGTTAATAAATCATGTTGTTAATAACAATTTAAAAAAAAATATTAAGCACTAATGAAATAGGTTACTATAAAAAATGGTAAATATATTTTCATTTTTTTGGGTCAGTAATATCCAAAAATGTCATATACTTTATATGAGAAAATTCAGCGAGATTAACATTTTTATAATTATATTATAATATCATTTATAAAATTAATGCACTTTTGAGTATGTGTATCGAATAATAAACAATACTATATATTTATAAATCTACCTTTATTGGTATATCTTCTTATCTTACCTAACTTCCTTCTTCCATCTCTCTACTTCTATTTAAAAGACTACATCCCTTCTTCAGTCCTTCACAGTCCTTTGCCAGGTGCTCCCAGGTATCCACCCCTGCCAAACAAAATACACATTTCGTGTATTCCTGCCACATCCAGACCTTCCTACCTCTCTCCTCCGAGCCACACCTAGCCCTTGCCAGCAATGTCTTCTCTCTTCCGCTTCTGCCCCTATCCCTATCCCTAGTAGCAGGGCCTCCTCCCGATAACCTGCACCCTTACGTACCCTGGTTTGTAGGTACTGCCCATTATCCTCTCTTGCCTAACCTGCTCCTCGACTTCCCTCCCTCTCCCTCTCAGCGCTTCCTCGACTGATACCTGTTCCGCCTACATCTCTTCCACCACCGCCACCGACAACCCCACCTCTTCATGCGCTCGCCTTCGCCTCACCATCCACAGTAGCGGATGTATGAGTGTAGTATGGGAGTCTAAATGTAGAGTCGTAAGGTATGGAGAAAGACTAGTGAGAATGGGAGAAGAGCGGTTGGTAAGGCAGGTCTGGATGACATAATCGGGTGCTAGGAAGAATTCATGTGCACGAGAGAGAAGAAGGATGTATGAGGCGGGAGGATTATCGGAGACGGCGGTGAGGCAGGTACGGGAGAATGGGGATCGGTAGAAGGGGTAATGAGGGTGAGAGTCCGGGAAGTGGAGGAGCAAATTAGACAGAGCCGCATTAAGAGAAGCGCCTATAATCCAGGGTACCAGGCAGTATAAACTGTGGCGAAGGGACCGGAATATATTGGCTGCATAGGAAAGGGAGCAACGAAAAAGGTGACCCTGGCACGTGCATGGTGTGTTTCGGAAGAGAGAGGATGGAAAGTTTGGATGGGAGACGAGTTCAGAAAGTGTGTGCTATGTGAGAGGGGATGAGATACGTGGGAGCATTTAGCAGGGAAATGCGTGGGAATGAATCAGGAATGTGCGAGAGGTATGCGAGAGGGAGGGAATGTGATCGTGGAGTAGTTAGGAGAAAAGGGAGAGGGGGTCGCCAGGGTGTCCGCGATAGTAAAGGAGAAGAGAAGAAGGAAGGCTCGACTGGCGATGCTTGCGAGGCGGGAGAGTGTTCAGGAATGAAGAAGGAAGGTGTATTTATTGTATTTATTGTGCTATATTTAATGAAAAATACTATATAAATGTTATTTATATTAACGTGGTGTTTCTCTCAAATGAAATTAAAATATTCTTTATGATTCTAACAATAAGTGAATGTTAAAATGTGATAAAAATATTTTTCATAAACTGCTGAGCTCACTTAAATATAACCATAATTTTTTTTGTTAACTGTCTGAACATTGTTCTTGCTCCATTAGATTGATGATTGGTAACATATGGGTAGACTTGCCCCAAATCAATAACAATAAGAAATACTCAGCCCTTTCATAATAACTCGTATTTCAATACATTATAGTTTACCTTGTTGCGTGTACAGTACATGTGAATATCGTGGTTTCCACAATGGTTCAATGATTTTGCTATTTCAAAGAGGATTATTGGTGAACTTGTTAGTTAGTCGGAATTTATGCTGAATAAAGTTTGTTGTTACTGAAGCATCAACCGATCTACTTCTTCCGAGGTACATGTGACCTGGACGATGGAAAGTAACTTCTTTGTGTCGTTATAGAATCTGTTGCTAGACCTAATGCGATTACTACGTTAAGAACACCGACCATCAACTCAGTTCAGCGTCCCTTTTTTAATTAGTCTATTTGTTACCATTGATCGGACCCAGTGCGTACACCGCGCTATCAACACGTGCCACATTGGTTCGCGACAACATAACACGTAACGTTGAATACGGAAGTCCACTTGACATTAATGTAAATGTAATATATAAAATGTTAAAATTGGGCGATATTTTATACAAAATGAAATGATTTTGTACAATTAGAATATTTCAAAAACCAAAAGCAAACCACCTTAATTTAACTATTATTTACTACGATCAATTATGTTAATGTAGTTTCATTTTGTGTATATTTTTCACTTTATTTTTTTCTCTGTTGAATATCGGAACATTGGGAAACTGTCTAATTGGAACAAAACGTACTACCGCCGATGTATCCTGATGAAAGGGAATCCATTAATTTTCAGAAATTTGTTTTGGGTAATTGCAATAGTCTCATTAATTTTATTTATAAATTATGTAATTTATAAACACTTGAAAATGTTATAATATTCCAATTTTTTTATACTACTGTTCAAAAATAGACTATATTAATTAAATAATAATAGTAACAAAATAAACATGTACTATCATGATCCCCGTTTAGCTAATTCGTAATAACATAATCTATGCTTCTAATATTTGTATAGCCAATAGTAGTATAATTGCTTTTTTATACCTAGAGGGGGTAACAAAAAAAATTCCTTTCTTTAGATTAAAAAAGATGTACGAAAAATTATTTAAAACAAATACCAATATGAATGATTTCAACAATTGTAAAATTCCATCAATTACGCATACAATTAGCAAACGATTTCCCAATTTCAAAAAAAAAAATATCTCTAATAACAGTTGAAGCACACAATTTTCTAGTAAACTTCAATAAATGTTTCATGTTGTTTTGAGTACGCGGCGCATGTTTGCAACTAGTTGTGTGTATTCAATGTCCTGCATTCTGTGTCCCATAGAGAGGACTACCCGGGACTACGGTAGTCCTCTCTTGTTTGCGAGATTATCGCATGCGCTACAATGGAATAGCGTACGCTCACTGCCGGTTGCGACCACCTATATAACACACGATTTTATGGGCGAAGACTTGGTAAATCGTGGCCGCGAGTGCAATTTGCAACAGTCGGTAGGGCAACGACACATTGTGCAAGCCCTTCATGAGCACTTGCTTGTTTGTATGCAGTATATCAGCGCCACATCTCACGCGCATGTGTGTTTGGCTCGTAATTGATATATGTTATCATTTCATTTTCGCTGCGGGTTATTAATGACCAGTCGCATTGGCACTCAATGCATACACAAAAAAATCTATCCATTGTCTTCAAAAGGAAGGGGAGGGATTAATTTATCATTTTATTTTATCTGCAATGTGGGGAAATTGTGATAACCATGTTATGTTGTTTGGGAAGGTTAAAGTAACAATAAAATTGGAATATCAAGTTGAATACATACTAATACACTTCAAAACTTGGTTCTGATAATAGATTAGAGAATTTAACATCCCCATTTTTACTTCAGCTTAGATATTCTTGCTGAAAATTAGCAATGTTTCGAACAACATGCAAAGCATCCTGTAATCTGGGTTATTATCTCAATAAGCGACGCATCCTTAATAATTAATAATCTCCGTAGGGCCATTAAAACCCAGCGTTCGATATATACACACCCTCCTGTGAAAAGTAGGCGCGCCCGTTGTTTACCGGCGCCGCTACCATGTCTCTCGAAGGCGCGGCCCAAGCTAAGAAGCAATCTGAAACTTCCACTTCCGCAGTTTAATTACGTCTACCGGTTTGCGTAATATATATATATATATACGCAATCTATACGCAGGCAGATCGTAAATAGACAATAACCGTAATTCAAGACAAATTTCGCACTTCGCCGAAATATTGATGTATTTTTGAAAAATTACAAAATTGCGTTCGGGTGCGTTAATGGAAATGGTGTTTGTTTGCCGGCGTAAATTGGCGTCGACTGGTTTTCGGAGGGTCGAATGCACCACGCACTTTATCATCGCCTGTCTACCTACCGTCCAATGTGTTTGCCTAACTTTGAAGACATTTACATTTTCACTTTGTTGCCGTACGCAAAATATGCTTCTTTTGGGTTAAGATCGATGAGGTTAGATTTTCGACATTTATGAGGAGATTTTTATGATGGTTTATGTTCATCTCAATTATAATTCTGTTGAAATTTAACAGATAAGGTCGAAGATATTTTGACGTGAGCCTTCTCTGTTTGCACTTGCGCACTTGCTTAATTAATAGCGAGGTATATTTCAGAAACTAACAAAACGAATTTAACTTTTCTTTATTAAAAATGTGTGTTACGTTTCAACTTGAAAGATATTTTTTTAGTAGTTAGAAATGTTAAGTCACATAATACTTTAGATGTTTTACTTGCTTATTTTAAACTTTGTACAATACGTATTTTACCTAAGCAGCATCATCCGGTACTAAACGTTTAAAATTTACAAAGCATTTATACAAAAGTTGGTATTGCAGTGCATGTTAATGGGGTGGTAATAAGTAGATCCAACTGATCATTGAAGACATTTTGAACGTTCCTTATATGACCCTTTTTATATAAATTGCTTCAAATACTTTGAGTTTATGACCTTTATTACCCAAATGCAAGATTTTTAAGTTTGAAATCTCACATTGGTGTCCAGATTGTCCGCATTGATAGAGATATTTGGTCAAAGTAGAGCACGGGGGATTTCTGAAGTGCTGGACTTTCTCAAGTGTTATATAACCTAATGTTGAAGCTTCTACCTGTTTTTCCTAGATAAAATTTTCCAGAATCAATGCAATTAATCCTATATATACTCGAGTCATTTGGGCAGTCAAGATTTTAATTTGTCTGATTTTAATTCGTTGTTCGAAAAATCTAGGAGAGTGTTTTGATTGTAGATCCCTGCCCGAAAGTTGTGGCATTTCAATTTGTTACTTATTTTGTCAGTGAGAATGCCTAAGTTGAGAATTTATATATAATTATCTTCTATTTTTTAGGTTCGGTTAGGAATATTTGTTTGTGTGTTTCTAATTTCAATCGATCCAGAAGGCTCTGTAGCCTTATTTCTGGGAATGGTCCCAATTGTATTTAATTATTAATCGTAATTATCTAGTGAGAGAAGGATAGCTTTTAGACTATGCACGAGAGAATTAAGAGATGATAATTTAGTTGAAAAAGGGTGAAAAGAATCAAAAGGTATAATACTATCTGTAGTTGTAGGCTTTCTATAAATCGAGAAATCCAATTTATTTGAGATTCTTTTAATTGTGATGTCTAGGGAATGAATGGAATCATTGTTCACTTTTTCTATTTTAAATTTTATGTTAGAATCTAAAGAATTTATTTAATTTTATTAAATTTGTTTATTTAATTTATATAAGCAAGAAATTTATTTTGTGTTCTATTGTTGTCTATATGCAAAAAAAAACATCATCTACGTATCTGAACAATTTACTGATAAACCATAACCTTTGAATGATAAACCATGCAATGATATTAGTTTTTTTATTATTGTGTTAAGTTTAACTGTTTTTATTTGTGCAAACGATAATTGCAAATGTGGATATGAAGCACATTCACGTTTGCACACATACTCCATGAGTATTTTATTGGGTATAGAGGTATGCTGTTCGCGGAGAAGTAAAATGATACTAAATAATTGTCAAAACTAAATACTGTGGTTAGCCAAAACATATGATGTTAATATTGTAAGAATGTCTTCGCTCTAATAAATGAAAAGCAAGAGTTTAGCGAACATCGTGACAAATGTTGAGGGCTATTCGGTAAGCCCCTGCAAAGCGTACTTATGTACCTTTGCTATGTTGAAAATATAATGTATATAATATAAGCAAGTATAATCTCAGGTAAATCATTCTCACAAGAGATAGAATATTCACTAATATTGGAATAGATTAGCTTAGGTATAATTCCCCTCGCTCCAAAATTAAAAAAAAAATAACCCACATGTTGCCGAGAAGCGTTTGGAGAGCCTCTCATGAGGGACAAGGATTGTGAAACGTCGATATATTCCAAGCGGGTATATAACCGTGACCGGTTTCAACCATTCCGAGCGCTTATAATTTCCTGCATGCGCCAGTATCATTCCCTCGGAACATTAAAATCAACCTCAATAAATCGTGCCCGTCAACCGGTGGCATCGCATCCTCTTTCTCAACCAGCCCCGGGGCCCTCGCCGCCTCCCTTGTACCAATACGGTATTTATATTCCCTCGGTTTTTCGGCCGCCCCCTCCTATTGCCAGCCACCGCCGACATCGCTCGTATAGGTAGGTGTCGGCTGCTTGGCCAGTACCATCGTGCGTATTTTAATTCCTTATGCACATAAATTTCAAAGCATTAGCACTTCGTACACTTCACACATGCGCAACTGCTGCAACACGCATGAATAGCACACACACTTCAGTTATATATCTCTCAAATATCTTCCAGGCGCGTCGAGATGAAGTATCGCAATAATTCAAAGATGCACGCGAATATTTCACCGTGTTTACATTGGCGCCCTGGCAGCATCAGGCAGTTTTTCATCTCAATATAAGTACACGTACAACACGCAACATGCGCGATTTTGATTGCACAATCAAACAATCAACATATTTGCTGCTTCGGCGAGAAGCATCAGGTTTGCACAGTTTACGCAAACATACCAACCACGTAATTGAAATTTTCATATTACATTAGACAATATTGTCTACCTATCCAGCTTAAACCCGGCCAACTAACGTCTCTATTAATTAGAGTAAGAATATTTGCACGAAGCTCCTTGATTTTTCATTAAATGCATTAAAAAATCATCGAGTTTGAGCCTAATAATTAAGTTTCTTTCAACTTTCAGACAGCACTCTGCGGTCTTTAATACTTTTCTACTTTGCATCCCCTTGAAAGTGCGAAAAATGAAAAAAAGAAAATAAACGAGGGAAAATTCAAATTGCAAAGTTTAAAACAATTAAAATCTTCTTTGAGCTCTCGTTCTCTTCCCAAAAAAATTCCCTCCACTTCATTCATTGTAATTCATTTTATCGCAGCAGCCCCTCGTTGAATAAGTAGCTGTTTTTATTTAAGTTGTAAAAAATGAAATGTGGTATTAAAAATTAGACTGGCAAACAAAAACACCCTCAGCGATGGTGGGTATAAAAAAGTTAAATATCCCTGAAATACCCTCGTTACTCAAATATCCCATAAGAAAGGTAACAATGTAGAAAATTACAAAATATCGTGTTGCTTGTCGTAATGACTGCCACACCTTATGGCCTCGTGAAACTGGGCTTTCCCGGTTTTGTTCTTCCTGTTTCCGGTAACAGTGAGTTACAGTGTTTGCCTTCAAAGATATATATGTATATATTTATAGGTTCAAGTCATTCCAACTTTGAAGTTTAATTAAATTAGATTTTCAAAAGGGATGTTTGTTCGGCGTCTGCCCGATTTTAGTGTTTTGCCAATCTCGAACGGAGGGGAAAAGTATTAGTTAAATTATGACGTTCTCACGTCCTGTCCTCAAGGAAATTATAGCAGCTTTTACTCTAATTCAACTCTCGTTTTTCTCTAGTAGTAGTAGTAGTAGTTTTTGTTCTGTAAATTATCATCAAGTTTCTTATATACTAAGATACATTTTGTAAACGAGCCATGAAATAATTCTGCTACCTGCACCATTGTTTCCTTTCATTGTAAATAGCAACCTATTAGTATGATATTTGAGAGAAAGTACTTAGTATGATGTTTCCTAACTCATTCACGCAACTACTATCATACAGTTTTATTTGAACGACCCCAGACTAGCTAGCATTGACATATCAAAGAAGAACATGTAATAATTTAGCACAATGAATTTGCAAAGAAATTGATTAATTGAAATTGAAATTAAACAGGGAAAGAGCAATTTTGAAGCCGCCGACCGGATTTGAACCGGGGACCTTGTGTAGTTGCGTGAATGAGTTAGGAAACATCATACATGGTACTTTCTCTCAAATATAATTCAAAAAACTTCACACTAAAATTGCCAAATTCAATATAACTTACAAACTTTTAGTCATGCACATAATTATAATGCTGGCTATATACGTTTTAAGTTTTATTTTTAAATTTTCATAGTTTTTTCGTTCTTGATTTTTGTAAAGATTTTACAAATATTGGTTTTCCCATTCATGCTGAAAATGTAATGTTGTGTTTGCCATGGATAAGTATATGTGTATGTTTAGGTACTGTTTTATCATTTCTTTTTTACTTAAGTATCCTCCTGGTAGACAGCAGTTACACCCTGCTCCTGCTAAGCCAACAAGTTACGATCGTCACTTAATCAAGGTGTGGATAGGTTCCCCCTTGTTATCGTAAAAGCGTAGTCTTTTTAGAAAGAAAGAAAGATGAGAAATTGTCTTCCAAAAAAACTTTATAAAAAAAATTAAGATTAAGGAAATTGACCATTTCCTGTTCCAACATTAATTTTTAAATTTACAGGAAATTTTGCGGTCATATTTTTCAACTTTTAATTTCATCTTAATTTATATGGGCAGAGAAATTCTATAGGAATATATATTTATTTAATGTATTCGGTCCGCAGACCTGGCCATCGACCTTCACTGGTCCTTCAGCCTGGATACATACATAT